>BDMB01000012.1:5528184-5711278 GCA_016859785.1 Macrotyloma uniflorum | reverse complement strand
TTGGAGGGTTGAGATAAAAAATGTATCACACAATCATGAATTATCTAATGATATCTCAGGACATCCATATGATCGTCGCTTTTCAGAAGAGGAAATAACAAGAATCAAATAAATGATCATGTCTGGTATACCTCCACGACAAATTCTGACTTTACTTCGTTTGAAGAACACAGATCTTCGATCAATAGCAACAACTCTCTATAATACTAGAGCTAAAATTATTAGGGAGAGCCTAGCTGGTCGTACTACGATTGAAGCACTGGTGGAAGAGCTTGGAAGTGGTGGTTTCTTCTATGAAATTGAATATAACCAAGAAGGTCGTTTGACTCATGTATTTTTTGCTCATCCAATTTCTATCACATTATCAAAAAGTTACCCAAATGTATTTGTGATAGACTCCACTTACAAGACCAATAGGCACAAAATGCCTCTGCTGGATATAATAGGAGTCACTAGTTTTAACACGTCATTCTACTCATGTTTTGCCTTTTTGGAAAAGGAAGAGGAAAAAGATTATGTTTGGGCACTAACTATGTTCAAAAAAATGTTGGAAATCGATAATCATCCACTGGTTATTGTGTCAGATCGAGAGTTGTCCCTAATGAATGCAATAAAAGTTGTCTTCCCAAATACTGCTAATGTTTTATGTGTTTGGCATGTTGAGAAGAACATTCTTGCTAATTGCAAGCGTCATTTTGCAAAGGAAGATGATTGGGAATTGTTTCTTTCATCTTGGACATCTTTGATTGAATCTCCAAATGTGGAATCATTTTATGAAGGTTGGAAGAGGTTTGCAAATCAATATATGGAATATCCTCAAGTTCTTAATTATATTTATAGCACTAGCTTCCACAAAAAGAAAAGTTTGTAAGTGCTTGGACAGAGAAGTATACTCATTTTAGGAATCGTGTTACTTCAAGAGCCAAGGGTGCTCATGCAACTTTGAAAAGATACCCTCAAGTTTTCACATGTGATCTTCGTACCGTAAAAGATAAAATGTGCAATGCAATTGAAAATCAGTTTCAAGATATAAAAGCCCAATCTTATATTAAGAGGATTCTTGTGCCACATAAATTCTGTATCCCCTATTTTCAAAATTTGGTTACTTGTGTATCTATGTTTGCCTTGGAGAAGCTCTTCAAGCAATACGAATTGGTATTTTCTGAGGATCTCTCAACGGTATGTAAAGGTCATTTTTCTAAGACAATGGGTCTTCCTTGTGCACATAAGATTAAGGAGGAGAAAAAAGAAACTTTGGAAATTAATGATATACATCCCCAATGGAGAATTGATGACAAATCATTTTCTAAGCTTGGTGAGGAGCAAGATGAAGAAGAACGATCGGGAAAACTTGTTGAAGGATTGGATTCAAAGTATAAAATACTGTCTTATAGTCAAAAAGAAAATGTGCAAAAGCAACTTAGTCAATTTGTATTTGCCTCTAGTCCTTTAATTCTTGAGCCTCATGTTCAATCTCATAAAGGGAGAAAAAAAGGTTCAACTTCTACCAAGCGTGAGTCATCAGTATTTGAAAGAGAAGAAAATGTGAAAAAATGTAGTTTATGTAAAGATAGTGGCCACAATTGCCGCACTTGTCCAAAAAGAACAAAGCATGCTACATCTTCTTTCGTTTTCAGGTAAATTGTTGTCTTACATATTAAATAATGATTAATTGAATGTTTCGTACCTGAATGTAAATGTTTGATGATTAAACTTAAGAGACATTTAACTTGCATTTTTAATTCTCTTTTGGATTGCAGTTAGGATTGCACAGACTCACAGGGGGAAGCTTAAATATTCTTATCCTAGTCAAAGCTTTCGATAAATTGCATATGATTTTGTTATCAGTTACTTATTTTTGTTTGTTGTAACAGTATGGAAATTCAGAAAATGAAATGATGGAATGAACGAAAATGCACTGTAATAGTATTATGATTACTAGGGTTTGTTACAAGGGATCGAAGGCTACTATGCTATAGCAGCAGAATTACAGAGTAAAAGGTCAAATAAGAGAATTGAACCACCAAAGAGAGAGAAAGGTTTAGCTATTCCAAAAACCATTCGCCTTCTCTCTCTCACCTCATACTATTTAACCATCATCCCTATTTCCAATCATACCCTCTCAACCGAACGTTTGTTACCCGGGCCCGCAATGATTTCCTCCTTTCCTCATAGTGTGCATCATCAGCCACGTGTTCAGCCTCACCCTCAGTATTTTCATTTTGTCACATTACATTTCCTCCCCCATTAAAATCAACCTTATCCTCAAGGTTGAAGTCAGAGTAAGCTTCTTCCAGGTTCTTATGATCCTCCCAAGTTGCTTGCTCTGGTGACATGCCTTCCGATTGGATTAAGAGTTGTTGTACTTGTTGATTTCCTCTCAAAATGATCCTGGTTTGCAGAACCCTTTTTGGCTGAATTGTTGGAGCCACATCAGCATTTGTGATTGGTAGAGGAACATAAGGGTGATCATGATTTTCATGACATTTCTTTAACTGTGAGACATGAAAAATCGGGTGTATTTTGGCAGATTCTGGAAGTGCCAACTTATAAGCAACCTTGCCAATTCGTTCTATCACTCGAAAAGGACCAAAGTATCTCAAACTCTTTTGGTCTGTTCTGATTACAAAGGGATGGCCCATTAAATAATGTCTAAATTTAGCAACGGCTTCAGTAATGGCAAAAAAATCTCTTGTATATGCGGATTGCCTTTGCATTCGAGGACTGAGTTTTTTTGAGAAGTAGGCCACTGGATGCGAATCTTGACTCAAAACTGCCCCTATACCAAATCCGGATGCATCTGTTTCTAAAATGAAGGGTTTGGTAAAATTTGGAAGACCGAGCACTGGTGCTTGTTTTATGGCTGCCTTAAGATCTTCAAATGTTGTTAAAGCCTTAGAATCCCACACAAAATTGTCTTTCTTAAGTAAATTGGTCAAAGGAGATGTTTGAGGGTCTATTTGCAGGGTAAATAGCTCATCTATTGCATTAGTTTGTTGCATCCTCCTTAAGTGACTGTATTGAGCAGGATTAAGTAAGTTGTCCCTATCACCAATTAAAGTGACAAAGCGATTACCTAACTTAAATTTAAGAGTCAAATTACTGTAATCCGAAATATGAGGCCCAAGCGTAGTCAACCAAGCTGCACCCAACACCAAATCAGCTCCTGCAACAGGCAAAAGATAAGCTGGTAAAGTAATATTGTGACCCTGAATTGCAACCTGAATATCCCTGACCAATCCCTCAACCACTAAGGAATGTCCATTGCCTACTAAAACTTGAAATTTTGGTATTTGCTCCACTGCTAATTTCAAACATTGAGCAATCCTGGGCTGCAAAAAATTATCAGAGCTGCCACTATCTAGAAGTATTTGCTCCATCATACCATTTATGTGTCCTTTGAAATGCATCGTACCTACCGCGAAGGATCCTTTAAGAGCATTGAAAGACAAATGATGTTCCAGTAATGGTGCATTGTCTACAATTTTTATTACATCTGGAGGATCAGGTTGGACTATAGAATCAGGAGGATCACCTATTTGGAGCCAAAAGTATTGCTTGTTGGGACACTTATGGCTAGCAGAGTACTTTTCGTCACACGTGAAACACAGACCCTTTTCTCTGCGAAGTTGCATTTCTGCAGTTGACATTCGCTTTGTTGGATTGGTTTTATTGTTTGTGACAGTGGCTAACGAAGTAGGGCTTGGTAATAAAGGCAGGAGGGTGGGAGATTTTAGGCTTTGGGACAAAGGTAGGCTTGTGTTTCAGGTTGATATGTGGTATTGAATGGACGATGTTTGATAGTGTATTTTTCTTCGTATAATTTGGCTAAAGAAACTGATCGAATCAACGTGGTTGGGGATTGAGCAATCACGTCCCTGCCACAAAGCAATCAAGTAATGCATCTGACGTAACCCCTTGTACTCGATTAGCTAATGCATTAAATTGAGTGTAATACTCCTGAACTGAGCCTGATTGTGTCAGTTTAAACAAGGATGAACGGGGACATTCATAAGGTGAAGGCCCAAATTCCATTTCTAAGGATCTAGTGAAACATACCCAATTAGGAAAGCAATTAGCACGAGACATCATCTGAAACCAAGGCACTACTTCCTTGTCCAAATGCACCGAAGCGATCATCAACCTTTGATCGTCAGGAGTATGGTAGTATTCGAAAAACTGCTCCGCTTTAAAGATCCAGTGAAGCACATATGAACCATCGAACCGGGAAAAATCAAGCTTAACATTACTAACCTGAAATGGAGGAGACGTTGTATTAGATTTTTGTAGAAGCTCCTCGACAGCTCCTTCTAGCGTTTCAAACCTTGTTGAATATTCCTTATCACGTGTTTCAAGCAAATCGAGAATCCGTTTGACGTCGGAGGTGAGTACGGTGAGACGAGTGTTATCCGCCATGGATGAAAGCACCAATGTAACAGTATGGAAATTCAGAAAATGAAATGATGGAATGAACGAAAATGCACTATAATAGTATTATGATTACTAGGGTTTCTTACAAGGGATCGAAGGCTACTATGCTATAGCAGCAGAATTACAGAGTAAAAGGTCAAATAAGATAATTGAACCACCAAAGAGAGAGAAAGGTTCAACTATTCCAAAAACCATTCGCCTTCTCTCTCTCACCTCATACTATTTAACCATCATCCCTATTTCCAATCATACCCTCTCAACCGAACGTTTATTACCCGGGCCCGCAATGATTTCCTCCTTTCCTCATAGTGCGCATCATCAGCCACGTGTTCAGCCTCACCCTCAGTATTTTCATTTTGTCGCATTACATTTGTCATGTAGTCCTGATGAGAAATTTTATTTTGGGAATTTAATGTTCTTTTTTTTTTTTGACTTGTTCTTGATGAGTTTATACATATTATGCCTATTTTGGAAAGAAAACAAATTTGACCCAGATAACATATATATGAAGGATGCAGTGCTGTGATATTGTTGTCATTTTTTTTTACAGTGATATTATTGTGTTTATTAATTAGTATGAGACCAAACATATATTTGCGAAGAAAAAAAAAGATGATCGTGATGGTGTGACTGACTATGATCTGGGAAGGAGGCCAAGGCAGTACCTGGTGGTGGATTTCTTTTGGAATGTACAAGTGTCGTTATTCCATAGGGAAAATGGAGTGTATATAGAAACAATTGTTATATTAATTTATTTTTAAGAAAAAGAATGTGGGAGTTGCAATAGACAACAAATTAAATAAAGGTATTTTAAGAAAATAAAAAAAAGGTGGGTAAAAAAAAGTGGCAATAGAAGAATGAGGAGTAACAATAGAGCCTCCCTACTTTTAATAATATATAGATAATTTATTCTAAGTTCCAAAAATATATGTCATTTACTTATAATTATATTACTCAAATTAAATAATCTTTTTCTAATTTCTCAAATTTATATATCATATTTTACAAATGTCATTTTATAATAAAGAGGAGATTCAATCTACTAATTATGTTGAGTAATTTATTCATTTGAATTACTAATTAGATAGATAAACTTTAAGGGCTGTTTGGATTAAGGAGATGATTTGAGAGAGTGGAAAATGAAAAAAAAGAAGAGAAAGTGAGTAGAAAGTAAGATTGTTTAGATTAAGAAAAATGAGTAGAAATGAGGGAAAAGTAAAATAATTTTATTTATTATTAATAGAAATTTTTATTTTTTTAAAATAAATTTATTATTTTAAAAATATTTAAAATACTTTTATTATTTTTAATAATATTTTAATAGAAAATAAAAAATAAATATTATTTTAATAATATTATTAATAATTTTATTTATTATTTTAATATTATTTATTATTATTATTTAAAAAAGAAATATTCATTTTAACATATTCAAAATATTTTAAGAGATGACGCGTGGCTTTCCATGGCTTTCTTTCTAAATTATAAAGAAACTCTCTCTTTTCGTTTCTTATTTTCTTTCTCTTTTAATATTTTTTCTTCGCTTTTTTTTTTCGAATACAGTAATTTTTTTATACAAACAGACACTAAGTGATAAATTATATTTTCCATACTTTTATTCAAAATAAATAAGTGGAAATTCACCACTTTATCTATGATTAGTTTAATAGTAAATAAAGTGAAGAAGTTACCTTATGTATGCATCCGAAAGCTAAAGAGCATTAATTAACGATAAAATCTAATACAAATAAATATAATAAAAAAAATTTAAAATTGAAAATAAAAAATTGAGAATGAAAAAGAAAATTAAATTGAATTAGATTCCATATATGCTATGTTAAAAAATAGTTTAATCTAAAATGAACACTAACTTAGTTATCTATTCAAGATTATTTTATCAGTAGATAATTATATGTTAATGTATTTGAGAAATTGCTGGAGCTAGAAATTTGTTATCACGAGTAAAATATATAAAATTATTATCAATTGTGTATTTATTTTTTGTGAGACTCTAAGATTTTTTTTATCTGGCAATTTGAATTTATATTTTGAACTATTATACGTAACTTATAGAATGTGATGATTGTAGATTAATTTTTATATTTCATATTTTATTTTTATTAATAGCTTAGCATGTACATTACATAGGACAAATTAAAATTTACGATAAATAAATATTCATCTTCGATTAATTTATATATTTTTATTAATATTTTAACGTATGCATTACGTAAATAAAATTTTATGTTTGTGCAACTAAAATTTATAATAAATAAACATTTTAATGTATAAATTGTATTAAAATTAAATTTCAAAATAAAAATTATAAATTAAATAAATCATATTTTGAATCAACCATGAACAACTTAAATTATAATATAATTTTTAATTATTATTAATCTTCTTTAAAAATTATAAAAAAATAATTTAAAAAATAAATAAAATACGATGGATTAAATGAAACAAATTGCTGAGAATATTTAAGTAAATAAATAAAATCAAAAGAATGATAATTTGATGTACTTGAAATAATTATTTTACTTAATTATAAAAAAAAAATAATGTGAGAGAATCTTAATTTAATAATTAACCTATTAAAAATATTTAATTATATTTTTAGTTATTAAAATTTAGGATTTTTTTTTTTTAACCACACAAGTTCTACCAAGATATTTGTTAGTCAGTATTCAATTTGAAAGCAGACTTAATTATATGAGTTTAAAATAAATCATTGTAATAGATTTAGTTAAACTCGCTCAAATAATAATAAGATGATTTAAATTAACTAAAGATAATCAATTATTAAATTATATTATAAATATTCACCTAATTAAGAAAAATAAAATAATTATCTAATTATCATCTAATCTATTCATTATAATTTTAGTGACTTAAGCAGGTACATCTTTGCCCTATATAATTAATGAGTTTAAAACTAATGAATTTTAAAAAAAAAACATCTTGAGATACACTTCGGTAATTTTATTTGATTTTTAAATTAAAAATATATATTTTGATGTCTTAAAATTGAAAAATATATATTTATAATTTTAAATTTTATATATAAAATTAAAAGACTAAAATAAAATTTTAAAAATTATTTTTAATCTTTTAAATTTACAAAAAAATTTGACGCACACGCAAGAAAAAATCAATATTATATAAATAATTTATATTAAACGAAATTCTTTATAAAAATTATTTCTCTTAATTTTGTTAGGCGTTCGATAATGCATTCAACGAAATACATTGAATATGAATGTTATACGAATATTTTTTAAAAATATACCAGTATACATGTATAAGTGCTTTTAAATTTAATATTTAAAAATTGAATATTAGTTTTTAAATTAAAAAAAATATAATTAACCCATTAAAAAGAAAATAATGTGGTGAAGCAATAACTTGTCTTGTTGCACAGCAGTGGCTATACAAGTAGTGATTTGTATGAATTTGACATTTTTCATGGCTTACCTACGTACGTAATCCATACTAAGAACAATTATTCCATTCAACAAATAGATGCAGTTTCTGTTCTTGTTTTTCCACTCTCTACTCTCACTCACTATGTCATATCAAAATCACTTTCACTTGACTTGTGTGATCATAGAGTTGAGAGTCTCAGACGTTTTCTTCTCCAACCAAATATTTTTTACGTCTATTCTACCTACTCTCCCTGTTAAATCACTCACCACCGCCCTCTTCTTCTAACTTTTTCTCGTAATTATTAGTGTCTAATTCATCTTCAAAATCGGTTCAGAAAATAAGGTTTACACCTCACTTATATACCATAGTTCAGCCTTATTTTTGTCAATGTGGCACCCTCCTTTCAGGTCGAAGAGTCATTCTCAACTCGAACGTGACCTATTAACAGGTGACTTAATCTAAGTCGAACAACCTGCTAACAATCAAGACTTTACATAACGGTTCGTTAACAATTTTATAACTATTAAGCTCCTCAAACCATATAGAAGAAAATTATAATCTATTAATAAGTGACCGAATTTCTTAAATTACATTTAACATCCATTTAGTGGAGAAAAAATAAATACAAAATTTAATATATAATAAAATAAAAAAATATTATTTAAAAAAAAATAAAAAATATTCTTCCTCAAATGTCCTAATTATAATTCATTGATTTTGCAAGTGGAGTCTTTATTGAGGTTGAACATATGCCCTAGGGTGGAGGGCACTGAGACTAAGAGAATAAATCCTTTTATCTGTGTACGGCAAACGTGAAATGTGAGAAAGAAATCCAACTCCAACCTTTTTCTCTGTAACCTCCACTGTTTTTACTGTTTCTTTTTCTATGAAATTTTCATAGTTCATATAATTTTCTCAAAAGCTGCTTTATTTGTTAATCCTAGTTCATTGATCTAATTATTGACACGATGTTACTGACTATAATATATTTTTTAATTAGAGTTTAAGGAATTTAAGTATTCAACAGTGTCAGAAGACTCAGAGCTATGGTCACGTTATCGCGTTTGAGCCTAATTAAAGCCAAAGCGTGATGTAATGTAAGACAGTCTCTGAAACAGGAATTAGTTTAGCTTTTTAAGCTTAATCATGATTCATGTTTTGAACATTTTTAATTCTACTATGACTTAGATACTTATCCCTTAATCAAATCATTTAATTTTCCATTACTCAAAATAAATAATCAAATTTCTGAGGAATCCCCAGATATTTACTTCTTTTTTTTAGATTATTTCTCTGTATCTAGTCTGAACATAAAACAAGTTGATTTATTATTAAGTACTATTTTTAAATAGTTCTTCATGATTAGTATTTGTGAACATTTGTAAAACTTTTTAAACGAAATAAACAAAAATTGGTCGTAATTCATAATTCGGTTTAGGCAAAACAATTTTATTTTATATTGAATAGAATTATTACGTGTAACACCGTTATTACTAAAGGCATCCTAATTTTGCAATATTTTTAATTACATATATTATCTTATTATATATTATATGGTTTTCAATTTTATTAAATATAATAAAATAAATTTTCAGTTCAATTTTTGCTATTTTTATTTATTTTCTACAATATTATTTATTCTCACATGAAATATTATTTAACGATTAAAAATATAATTTTTTTTAAAATAAATTAATATTTATAAATAAATTATCATTCAATTAAAATATATAATATCAAATAATTACAACTCATTAATCAATTATTATTTTTAACCTTATCAAATAAGTTCATATTTTCTTTTTCATATCATATAATATCATATTACACATTCTATCAATTATTTACATAATATTTTAATTATCACATTTTCTAATTAATATTTTCATAAATTAAAATTTGATGATATTATATATATATATATATATATATTAAACATAATATTTTAATTATCACATCTATTTTTTTAATTAATGTTTTCATAACTTAAAATTTTACTGTGTATAACACATACATGAGTATTGTAAATATTTATATTTATCATAATTTTTTTTAATTAAATCTATAGCTAGATAATATTATTTGAATTAAAATTCTCATATATAACGGAATAAATTCTTAAATTTGTTAGTTTATAATTTGTTTCACACTACAAATATGGTATTAAAATCATCCCTCAACTTAATGTACATGACTTCAGCATCTGAAATTAGAATATTTTATTACAAATTTTTCAAATTTAATGTACTTACACACAATTAAATCACATAAAGGTATTACCTTTTTGGTATTTCCTATAATTTACAACATTTGGTACAATGCATTACTTTAACATTTATATACATACATTTCATTCAACCTTAAAATAATGTATAATAATAATAATTGAAATAACTAACTTATCTTAATTTTCTTGTTTCCAAAAATTTAACTTAAAATAATGATTAAACATATGATACTCAAACTTAAATACACAAACTAACCTTATAATTAAGAACCTAAACTGCTATAAATCTGTTTTGATGAAGAAAAAAAACACATATACATTAGCCTCCATACAATCCATTCTTCCAAAACTTAATAGAAAACCAAAAGAGAAAAAAAAAATATATTCTTTTCAAAAATTTTAATTAGATAAAAATATTCTCTTCTTTATTTATTTTTATCCGATAGTTTAAATTTTTAAAAATAATAAAAGATAAATAAAAAATTCTAAAGAAAAAATAAAAAATCTAAAAAAAATTAAAAAAATTAATATAAATAAAAAATATTTAATTTTGTATTTATATATTTTAATACTGTCATTTCATTAAATTAAAACCTATCTAGTTTTATCCTTGAAACTATTTATAACTCCAATTTTTTTTATCTTTGGTAAAATTGTTCTTGTTCTTATTTAATAAAACTATGTACTTCAATTTTGAATTAAGGCCATATATAAAATTAAAATAATCTCATATTAATTAATTCAATTTTTTTTCTTGAATTGAATAGAATTTTGAATATATTTTATATTAAATTTATTGATTTTCATAATATTTTCTTGAAATTTCATTGATTTTAATAATAATTATTTTAAAAGTCGTTTTTCAAACCGTGTAAAATCTTAATTGCATGAAAATTAATTATTTTACTACTTTAAAGTAGAAGAGTTCTCGGCAGAGTGTAAGTTTTGTAAATAATAACATGTTTGATTAATTATTTTGTCACCTTGAAATTAATGTTATCCAGTAATATTATGTTTGGTTCTGCCTCAAAAATAATTTAATCAAGTTTTCTAATAAACTAAGTTTCAACTCAAACTAAGATCAAGATTCCTTTTAAATGTTCAATGTACTTCTAATTTACATTTTTTTTTCATAAATAACATCAAGCAAAAGTATTTTGAATAACAAACAAATTTATTTTATTACTGTACTCATATAAATTATATTATAATATGCTCAACTTTTTAATGATACTTAAATTTACAACATAATTTTTTTATTCAAACATATACTTACCAATTTTAATCTAAAATACACTAATGATATGTTAGATAGAAAAATAGAAAAAAAAAATTAATATGTTTTCATTAGAAAAAAAAATATTTACTCTATTTTTTATTTATATTCACTTTTTTTTTCAATATTTTTTTTATCTTTCTTTAATCAAACATCTCGTATTTCCAATCTATTATTTCTTATCATCTTTTCACTCCACTTTGCAGAACATCATATTATAGTTATTAGGATTCTTTAAACACCGTTCAAAAATAATTTTTCAAACAGTTAAAAAATAGTTTTCTTCCCCTGGTTTGAATCTGTTTCCAGTCAAAAACCCACCTTCAAGTTTTCACACAGTGTTTTTTGTCGGGAGGAAAACCACCCTCTTTCACTTCCCTTCTTTCTCTCTCCATGTCTCAAAAAATTTCCCGTCTAAGTCCTCACCACATGTTACTTTCCAAGTTTTCTTTCCTTCACAGAAGAAGCAAAGTGAACGAACATTAACCCACTGAAAAACCACCTGTTCCCACTCTTACAAGATAAGACTAACACACAACACACTACTAATAAATACCAACACCAACGTTAATATTCTGCAACACATACTGTTCCTATTCCCCCGTCACAACAACAAGAAGGATGAAGAATAACAATAGAGAGAGGAAGAGTTACAAATCAGAATAAAGAGAAAATAGAAGGAAAAGAAAACAGAAAAAGAGTGGCAGCAGAAGCACGAGCTCAGTAAAAGCCAGGTAGAAAAATAGTGAGATAATAAAGAAAGGGTGGTGGGAAGGGAAGGTCTTATTTTCATTATTCATAAAGCTAAGGAATTCAAGTTTGAATTTTAGCAATGTCACAGAATTCTAAGGAGATAAAGACAGTTGAGCAGTGGAGATGGTCTGAAATGCAAGGCCTTGAGCTTGTGTCTTCTCCTCCTCCTGTTTCTAACTCACATGAATCCAACACAACATTGGAAGAGAAAAGAGAAGAAAGGGTAATGGAGGAGGCTTCAGTGGCCAAGAAAGATGTTGTTTCTAATGGTACTTGTAGTGGTGGTGGTGGGGATAAGAAGGGTGAGAGTGTTTCTTCTGTTGGGTTTGGCGAGCTTTTCAGATTTGCTGATGGGTTGGATTATATTCTAATGGCAATTGGAACGGTTGGAGCATTTGTACATGGTTGCTCGTTGCCACTCTTTCTTCGTTTCTTCGCTGATCTCGTGAATTCATTTGGTTCGAATGCGAATAACTTGGACAAGATGACTCAGGAAGTGGTGAAGGTAATGATATTACATAACAAACTAAGCAAGGTTTGGTGCTTGATGGTTTTGGTGGTTTTTTAGAATTGGAGTTCTTTGTGGTTTTGTGTTTGCAGTATGCGTTTTACTTCCTGGTGGTGGGGGCAGCCATATGGGCATCCTCGTGGGCAGGTAAATTTCACTCTAAATTTCAAAATTTTGCTCTAAATTTGGAATTTTGGTGGGTGTTTGAATGTGGAAAGAGGTTTGGTTTTGTTGCTGCAGAGATTTCGTGCTGGATGTGGACAGGCGAGAGACAATCAACGAGAATGAGGATCAGGTATCTGGAAGCAGCGTTGGACCAGGACATTCAATTCTTTGACACCGAGGTTCGAACATCCGATGTTGTTTTTGCCATTAACAGTGATGCTGTCATGGTACAAGATGCCATTAGCGAGAAGGTGAAGCACAAAAGCACGAGCCTTTTGGTTTTTGCATTGGATTAGACTAGTTTTTCGGGTGCCCTGGCCCTTCTCAACCGAGAGACATAAGATAATTTTTCGAGATACAGAGTTCATCTCTGACCACGTATTTAAAGGATATGTTCATCTGTGAACCATATCATACCATGATGATTTGATTAATCTTTAATATTGTTATTGACTGTGGTTGCTTTGTGTGCAGTTGGGAAATTTCATTCACTACATGGCTACATTTGTTTCTGGCTTTGTTGTGGGTTTCACCGCGGTTTGGCAATTGGCACTGGTTACCCTCGCTGTGGTCCCCATAATTGCGGTAATCGGAGGCATTCACACCACCACCTTGGCCAAGCTATCTAGTAAAAGCCAGGACGCTCTTTCTCAAGCTGGTAACATTGTAGAACAGGTGAGACTTAAGGGACTCCTTCGTGATCATTGTGTTGGTCTGTGTTTTTTTCTATCTGGGTGGTTTAAAGTTGGGCTAAATTTGCAGACTGTTGTTCAAATTCGAGTGGTGTTGGCGTTTGTTGGGGAGACTAGAGCACTGGAGGCCTATTCCTCTGCGTTGAGGACTGCACAGAAGATTGGCTACAAGACTGGATTGGCAAAGGGAATGGGATTGGGGGCCACTTACTTTGTTGTTTTCTGTTGCTATGCTCTTTTGCTTTGGTATGGTGGCTATTTGGTTAGGCACCACTACACCAATGGAGGACTTGCCATTTCCACCATGTTTTCTGTTATGATTGGTGGATTGTGAGTACTGTTTCTGCCGCTTTTTCATGTTTAGCAAATTTTAGTCGTTAAACTTTTTAGCCTTAGTGATTGAGAATTTCATCCACACATGGCTCCACTTCACTTGGTGAG
The DNA here is from genome assembly GCA_016859785.1 of Macrotyloma uniflorum. Classification (NCBI taxonomy): domain Eukaryota; kingdom Viridiplantae; phylum Streptophyta; class Magnoliopsida; order Fabales; family Fabaceae; genus Macrotyloma; species Macrotyloma uniflorum. The sequence continues at coordinate 5,697,359 of BDMB01000012.1, read as the reverse complement.
ATAAGACTGTTGTTGATGTTGTAGGGCTTTAGGACAGTCTGCACCTAGCATGGCTGCTTTTACGAAGGCCAGAGTTGCTGCTGCAAAGATTTTTCGTGTGATAGATCACAAGCCGGGTATTGACAGAAAGAGTGAATCAGGTGTGGAGTTAGAGAGTGTCACTGGACTAGTAGAGTTGAGAAGTGTAGACTTTTCATACCCATCAAGGCCAGAGGTTATGATCCTCAACAATTTCTCCTTGAGTGTGCCTGCTGGCAAGACCATTGCTTTGGTAGGGAGCAGTGGATCTGGAAAGAGCACAGTTGTGTCCCTCATTGAGAGATTCTATGATCCTTCTTCAGGTAATACTGTGAATTCACAGTCTATGAAATCAACTAGATTACACATTCAACTTGTTTATTGAGAGTTTGAAATTGAATTATTGAAGTTGTGGTAGTTACCAGTTAGTGATTTGTGTGCCTTACTACACTGTTTTTCAGGACAAGTAACGCTAGATGGGCATGATGTTAAGACATTGAAGCTTAGATGGTTGAGACAGCAAATAGGACTAGTGAGCCAAGAGTCTGCTTTGTTTGCTACCACAATTAGAGAAAACATACTCTTGGGTAGGCCTGATGCAGATCAGGTTGAGATTGAAGAAGCAGCCAGAGTGGCCAATGCTCACTCCTTTATCATCAAACTTCCCGAAGGTTACGAAACTCAGGTAAGTCAATTTAGACTACCAATGTTGCTTTGTGAATAAAATTGGTCCTGTAAAAATGCATATTTGTGATGGTGGTTGATCTTGATCATGATTCATCAACCACCGTAATGGTCCTGTAAAATCAATCACATCATTCACATCAAGCATGGCTTGTTTCCATCATTGCTAGTCACTTCGTATAAAGTAATATATAACATATTTTGCTGAATGGTAAAATTGGAAAACAGAAATGTAAGATATCATGTGTCACATAATTATTACATTGGGTAACTAACTTTTCATAGAAAGAGGATAATGTCTCGAGAATTTATGGCAATTGCGCTAGGTACAAGAGAGGAGTAAAGCCTTTCCATAGTAAAATGTGAACCCCTAGTATACGGATCTTGACTTTAGAATATATCAATGTTAAAAATAAAATATATGCTAAATAGAAAATTTGGTAGGAAGAAATAAACAGTGCTGATAAAATAAGAAAAATGAAATGACATGAGGTATTATGTAATTATTATAGTAGGTAACTAAACATTTATATAGAAAGAGGATAACGTCTTAGACTTTATTGCAGCTGTTTAAGGTACCAGAGATGAGTAAAGCATATCATAGTAAAATGTGAAACCCACAAGCATACGGATCTTGACCTGGTTTCTTGTTTTGTTGGACAATTTGCGGGTCTATAGTTACGACCTCCATTATTTTAGTTAGTACAGATTGATTTGGTCAACAAGCAAAACCCAATATTTTTAATCGAGTTTTGAGAAGTCAAAGCTAGAAAGTGATTGGTCATGCAATGCATAAAAGATCCAGAAGGTAACATGCTTAGGTCAACAATCCATGTGCGGTAATCCAGAGGAATTGACATTTATTATTAGTTAAAAGCAAACACTATCAAAGCTTGAGATGCCCAGAACATACAAAGAAAAAAATAAGATTGACATCAAAACTCATTTGGGAAAACAGATAAATACTGTGTTGAATTCAAACTCCTTATTAATTACAGAAGTAACCATAGAATAATCTATGATAATGTAAATATCACAAATAAACTGGTGTTAGATTTAAAATAAATCTAGTGCTGGAATGTCACCTACCTGTTTATAAGATTCTTAGTAAATAACAGTTACAGTTATTGAACTAGTATATGGTAAAAAGTGCTAATTATGTGAATTACAGGTGGGGGAGAGAGGCCTGCAACTTTCAGGAGGACAAAAGCAGAGAATAGCAATTGCAAGGGCAATGCTAAAAAACCCTGCAATTCTTCTCCTAGATGAGGCGACAAGTGCATTGGACTCAGAGTCTGAAAAGCTGGTTCAGGAGGCCCTTGATCGGTTCATGATTGGTAGAACAACTCTTGTAATTGCTCATCGCCTCTCCACAATTCGCAAAGCTGACCTTGTGGCTGTGCTTCAGCAAGGAAGTGTCACTGAAATTGGCACTCATGATGAGCTCTTTGCTAAAGGTGAAAATGGAGTCTATGCCAAGCTTATCCGGATGCAGGAGATGGCAAATGAAACTTCTATGACTAATGCCAGAAAGAGTAGTGCAAGGTAACTTTCACCAATATTTATCGTTGGCATTCTTTTAATACTCTTAAGATAAGGATGTGTTCTTTTTTCAGGCCTTCAAGTGCCAGAAACTCTGTAAGCTCACCCATTATAACTCGGAATTCTTCTTATGGGCGGTCACCGTACTCACGCAGACTATCTGACTTCTCTACATCTGATTTTAGCCTGTCCCTTGATGCATCACATCCAAATTACAGGCCTGAAAAGCTTGCCTTCAAAGATCAAGCCAGTTCCTTCTGGCGACTCGCAAAAATGAACTCTCCTGAATGGCTATATGCCTTAATTGGTTCTATAGGATCTATTGTTTGTGGATCCCTCAGTGCATTTTTTGCTTATGTTCTTAGTGCTGTCCTCAGTGTTTATTACAATCCAAACCATAGACACATGATCCAAGAAATAGAAAAGTACTGCTACTTGTTGATTGGCCTATCATCAGCTGCTCTCCTCTTCAACACTTTGCAGCACTCCTTCTGGGATATTGTTGGTGAAAATCTTACAAAACGAGTGAGGGAGAAAATGCTGACTTCAGTGCTTAAAAATGAAATGGCATGGTTTGATCAGGAGGAAAATGAAAGTGCTCGGATTGCAGCAAGGCTATCTCTTGATGCCAACAATGTCAGATCAGCCATTGGAGATCGGATATCAGTAATTGTGCAGAACAGTGCACTTATGCTAGTTGCCTGTACTGCAGGTTTTGTATTGCAATGGCGCCTTGCCCTTGTTCTAGTAGCCGTCTTCCCTGTTGTTGTTGCAGCCACTGTTTTGCAGGTTTGCTTTCTCACATTTCTTTCTGGCATGCTTAGTTATCCCATATTGTATTAGCCACTTATTATTTCGACTAAATTTTGAACAGAAAATGTTCATGACTGGTTTCTCTGGTGACCTGGAAGCTGCTCATGCCAAGGCCACTCAACTAGCTGGAGAGGCTATAGCCAATGTAAGAACAGTTGCTGCTTTTAATTCAGAAAAGAAAATTGTTGGCCTTTTCACATCCAACCTTGAAACTCCACTGCGGCGCTGCTTTTGGAAGGGACAGATTTCTGGAAGTGGATATGGAATAGCTCAGTTTGCACTCTATGCTTCCTACGCACTTGGTCTTTGGTATGCTTCTTGGCTTGTGAAGCATGGTATATCTGATTTTTCTAAAACAATCCGAGTTTTTATGGTACTCATGGTCTCAGCTAATGGTGCTGCTGAAACTTTAACCCTGGCTCCTGACTTCATAAAGGGTGGTCGTGCCATGAGATCAGTCTTTGATCTCCTTGACCGAAGAACTGAGATTGAGCCTGATGATCAAGATGCTACCCCTGTTCCTGATCACCTTCGTGGTGAAGTGGAACTTAAGCATGTTGACTTTTCTTATCCAACTAGACCAGATATGTCAGTTTTTCGCGACCTCAGCCTTCGTGCCAGGGCAGGTAAAACTCTTGCCCTTATAGGGCCTAGTGGCTGTGGTAAGAGTTCAGTCATTGCACTTATACAAAGGTTTTATGATCCAACATCCGGGAGGGTCATGATTGATGGAAAGGACATAAGGAAATACAATCTCAAGACTCTTAGAAGGCACATTGCTGTGGTGCCTCAGGAGCCATGCCTATTTGCTACTACTATTTATGAGAACATTGCTTATGGAAATGACTCGGCTACAGAAGGTGAGATCATAGAGGCTGCAACTCTTGCCAATGCTCACAAGTTCATATCTTCTCTGCCTGATGGATACAAGACATTTGTTGGTGAGAGGGGAGTTCAACTATCCGGGGGACAAAAGCAAAGAATAGCAATTGCTAGAGCTTTCGTGCGGAGGGCAGAACTTATGCTTCTTGATGAGGCAACAAGTGCACTTGATGCTGAATCTGAGAGGTCTGTTCAGGAGGCCTTAGACCGTGCCTGTGCAGGAAAAACTACTATCATTGTTGCACACAGGCTATCAACTATTAGGAATGCCAATCTGATTGCAGTGATAGATGATGGGAAGGCAGCAGAGCAAGGCTCCCATTCACAGTTGGTAAAGAATCACCCTGATGGGATCTATGCACGTATGATTCAATTACAAAGGTTCACAAATAACCAAGTCATTGGGATGGCCTCAGGTTCAAGTTCTTCAGCAAGACCAAAAGATGATGAAAGAGAAGGCTAGCCAGCTAGTTATTCAAAAGAAAAAAAAGGAGTATATGCCATATACATATTATAGTTGTTGGCATTTTTGTTTTGACATAGTATAGTTTGTGTAACTTCCCTCAACTCCTCCCATTAAGAATGTACCTTCTTTTCTTTATGAATCTTACTAAGGAAGAATTACTTACAGGATCAGATTGAAACAGATAAACTGAAGCCCATCTTTATGAATTTACGAGGCCACCCGTTTTGCGTCTTTAATATGTTCCCTTTGCATGAACAACTGCAATGAACAGTCATAGAAATTGAAATTTTTATGAAAGATATTTTTAGAAGAGGCAAAGGAATTATTTTTTGATCGTTTTCAATATATACACACATAAATGCTTAGTGATCCAGCTAGAGAGAATCTGTTAGAAGTGGACTAGAAAAAAAAAAAATTTAAATTTGATATAATTTTGATATAAATACAACTAATATATATTAGTGGCAAATATAAACTATGGATTCTAACTCCTCATCGCAATTTAGGATTTTAATATATTTTTAAAATATATATACTAGAAATCTTATATTAACTTAAAAATAAAGTCAAATTATAATATATAAAAAAAAGTGTAAATTTCATTTCTTGAATCAATTTTGAGGTAAGTTAGATTCATAATCATTTTCTACAATATAAAAAAAGAGATTTATACGTGTTTAAGTAATGAGATACTGAATTTAATATATTAGAGATGAACTTTAAATCTAACTCATTCTTATAAAATCGTTTTAAGAAATGAGATTTATCTCATTTTATATATTGTAATTTTAATCTTATTTATAATCCACATTTGACACGAGATTTTAATAATAATTATTTTTATTGGATGAGGAAGATAACTCCTCTTTTTTGTCACTTTCCTCTACTAATAGAGCAGTAATGAAGGTGGTGGCTGTGAATTCACGGAGCTGATGAAGGTGGTGGCCGTGAATTCACGGAGCTGACATTTTTTATATTAAACTCTTTCACACATGTTGCAATAAACTATTTATCCTACCATGGCAGTTATAAATCTTCTGGTCCTTAGGTCTCAACTGGGTGCATGCGCATTTGCAGCTTGTGGCTTGTAGGGAAACAACATTATTGAGTTCAGATCATATGATTGCGTGCGTGACTTGAAGGTATATAACAACTAGATTGTGATATAGGATTTTGTATAATAGGAAATTTTCTGATATTACTAATGGTTAAATTTTAATAGTTAGAAAAGTTATTAAGAAATGGTTAAATAGTTGATAGCTATTAAATAAGAGAGTGGAAGTCTGAGTTAGAGATTTAGATTCAGTTTTGTAAACAGTTCTCACTTCTCTTAATTTAATACAGTTTCAGATTCCATTCATTCATTGGATCTTTAATTCTTTGAGTAGTTTTTCTCTTAAAATTGACTACATCAAGTTGACCACACTAATCATATGCAGTAAATATAAATTATTGAAAAGAAGAAAAACAAAAATAGAATAGGAGTCAAACCAAATCATCAACAAGAAACTAAACAAATTTATAAAAAGACAAATTATATTTGTCGCTAAAGAAATATAAATAGAGAAAAGATGGCTCCTATCACAAACAAATCAACACACCTATTAATATATATATATATATATATATATATATATATATATATATATATATATGAGAAACTTTAATTTCATTCTTTTTAATATCATCAAATTTAGCTGATTATTTAAATGTATATAAAGAATCATATATAAATTGAATATTTAATTTATAAATATTTGAATAACATTTGTATTATCATTATTAATCCATAAATAAAATTATTTTCTCTCATAAACAATTTTAACCGTATTAATTATGGGTTTAATAGCATTAGTTATGAGTTTGTGTGTTTAAAAAATGAGATAAAAATGTAATTTATTATCAGGATTTTCTTTTTTTTGTGCTTCGTCACAAAGATGTGTCATCGAATGAGATGAATTCACACATTCTTAGATTGTATGAGTCCATTTGTGATAAAGAAGGTAAGAACATTATCAAATAGTGACATATATTCATTTTGCATTGGAATATCTTAGATAACATCATTCAAATTGACCCTTTATGGGTCATCGGTCTCTGAACTTGTCTCGTTGCTCCACCCATATTTCTAGTTTTATGAGCAACATGGTTGTGGCAACTCCAATAGTTGAGAAAAGGAAGGATGCTAATTGGGAAACTCTTTAATGAGAGGTTTGTCTAATGATGTTAAGTGATAGGATGTAATAAGATTATATGATTTAATGTAAAAAACACTTGAGTCACAGAAATTAAATGTATATAATGTTAGGATTTTCAGTAAAATCATTTACAAGTATACCGAGTGAAGAGTTGTCGAACTCAAGAATTTGATGAAATTTTGCAATTTAAATATTGTACTAAAATAAATTTAAATGTTCGATTGATTGTAATAATGATAAGAACATAAACTTAAATGCAAAATTAACTATAAAAATAAAACGTGTACAAATTAAAATCAATTGCTCCTCTCTTCATAACTCTTCATACATTAAATTACATAAATTTCATTTTAATTGGCAAAATTCTTTTTGTAATTTCAAGTAATCTCTTAACGTGAAACTCTAAGAATTCCAAGTAGTTCTTTCAATTTCTTGATAAAACTAACAAAAAAAAGACCATTTCATTTAAATACTAAACTTTGTAAAACCCGAAAATCATAATTTTGTTCCCAAAATTACAGAAAAAGGGGAAAGGGTTTTAATTCGAAAAAAGGATAATATTTCCCAACAAAATCTCAATTCAAGAATAAAAAATTTTGATTCCTCAAATTCCATACATAAAGTAGGAAAACTTAATCATCAATTAAAGGAATTGATGGATTGCTCCATCTAACAATTACAAAGAAATTTGAATGAAAATAGTGAATTGATGTGTCGGGATCCTTTTTCCAAGTGAAATCCTTTGTGCTTCCTTGTTTCTCTATGTGTTCTGACCTTTTCATACGGCGGGAACTACCCCTCTTTTCAAATATTTTGAATTTTTGTGTTTTTTAACTGTTCCACGTGTTTTAAATCATTTACTCAACATAGTCAAGATCTGCTGAACGAATCTTTTCCCAAGAGAAACCCAAATTTTTTAAACCAATCCGTTCAACGCCTCAAAATTTTGCTCAGTGGATTATAAAAATCAGATCTACTAAGCGCACCACTCAATTCAAAGTCACCCTACAACTTGTCTTTCTCTTTTTCAGTAAGGATTTTAGAGTTCTTCATGCACTTTCTAACAACTCTCCTTAAAATGAATTACCTGCATTAAGAACAAGAAATTAAAAGTTTTTTCAGTCAGTTTTCTACTTATGCTCATAATAAGTGCTTTAAAATATTTAAATTCTACAAGTAATTTTCACACTTATCATATTGATAGTGATTATATTCCTCAATCATGGGCACTTTAAAAAATGGTAGAGATTTTGTAACTTAAGGACAACCTGTGGTTCAACGCATAACATTGGTTCAAAGTTAAAAATGATAGATTCAAAATGGATAATTTGTGTGATGGTTAAACTTTTGGCAAATTGATGCAATTGAATAAAGAAAAGAACAATGATACACCCATAATCTGTTAAACGCATTATATTTACCCTCAGCGGATCACACTGAACGCAAATAGATTATACTCAGCACAAGTAGGTTAAGTTAAAAAAAGGTTATATTGGATAAATTTATTTATAGAAACTTATACATTAAACATAAATATAATACTTTCACTAGATGATAAATATTACGTTCATATATTGAAAAATGTGTTTATATATCATTATTTTAAAATAAATATTATTATAATAATATAATATTGGTTTGTCTTTTTATTTAGTTAGCATAATGCTTTAAAGTTGTGTCTCTATTTGCTGAATGAATTTTGTTAGTAGAGAATACTATGCCTTTGATTACTTGTATGTGATTTTACATATACGAATTGCATGAAGATTGAAAGGTTAGTTTGGAGAAAACTTTCTTACCACCTATCTTTCCCTGCAAATTTCTTCAATTTATAATGGAAAATGAGTATAGTGGATTTGTTTATTTATTTATTTTTTAATTTCTTCTCAAATAAATTAAAACAAAGCACTCTCACATAAGCACAAATTAGTGCATTTACTTCTACGTCACTAATTGTTTGAAAATAAAACGACATATTTGAAGATTAAGTAACATTTATATTTTATTTTAAATCAAAATTATTAATAATATAATAATAATAATAATTTTATCAAATTTTCAACAACTTTTTATTTAAATATAATATACATGATCTCATTCTTTTTTATAAAAACTTTGGCTATAATATTTCATTCATATCTCATTATAATTTTTCACACATTATATTATATTGTTATTTATGTAATGTTATGTATTTTTCACCATTATTTTTTAATAAAATTATTTTGACTTATATGTATTATTTTTTATTAATTTTTTTATATAATTAATTGTGTTCATTCTTGTCAATTTTTATATAATGTTCTAAAATTGAATTAATAATTTAATTTTGGTTCATAATTAAGTAAAAAATAAAAAATATAAACGTGTGATTTTCTTTAAATTTTTTATTATTAGAAGAAAATAATTTATTGATTTCTTATAAATAAATTAATATTATAAAGATTACCAAATATAATTTTTAATATACTAAAAAATTTAAATAAATTATTTTTACTGGATTACCAACTCTAATCTCTTCAATTAAATCAGTAGTATATTATCAATTAAATCCTTTTATATATAATATCAATTACATGTATTTATCATTCAAGAAAAAATATTATTATTATTATTATCTTTTATTTTTCTCATCTCATTTTTATTATTTTTATTTTTTAATATTATTTACCTGTTTTTTTTCTTCCTCTTTAGTAACCAAAACATTCTTAAGGTTTTAGATCATATCAACTATCACATTATTTATCTCTCTTTACTGAATAATATCATGCATAATAAAATAAAATATTAAAATAATGTACTGCATGATAGATGCTACATATACAATAGTTATACCAACTAAATACTAGCAATATTAAAAAAATTACATTTCCTAACATTCAAAATTCATGTAAATTGTGATAGATACATAATTAAAACACAAATGTGAGATCAATGTCAGAGGTAAAATTTAAACAAATTACAAATTTTTCACAACTAAAATTATAATTTCTCTTTGTAGTAATAAAGCCAAGTTGGAATTAACTTGAAAGAAATATATAACTCAAATCCTAAAATATTAGCTTCAACGTTATTATTTTCACCTTTTTAGCGCCAAGACTCAAAACCCCGAACTCTACTTCACATGCGCTAGGGTTTTGCTTCGTTGCTGCGATTCCGTTTGAAGAAAATGGGAACTCGTTCGACATTGGCCGGGAAGGAAGTTCCCGTCGTCGGAAGCGATGCCGTTCGCTGGATCGATCTTTCTGTTTCTTCTTCCTCCGACATCGCCACAGTCAACGGCACCGCCGCCCCTCCAACTTCCGACGACCGCGCCTCCTGCTTCGTCATCGGAGATCCTCCTACCTATCTCATCTGGTTCACTTCCTTCTCTCTCACTCTCCTCTCTAATTCCATTTTTCGCGTTCTGAAAACTCACCGTTTTACTAACTTCAGGAGAATTCACCAGGCTCAACCTCACACTCTGGAGTTGCTTGAACTAGCTGCTTCCAAGGAATTCCCGCGCGTGGGACTCAGATTCACTTTCCCCGACGCGCTTTACCCCTTCGCGTTCATCTGCAAAAACGAGGTTACTTACTTCTTCACCGCTGTCGGTTACGGTTGTTGTTGGTGTGTGTGTTTTTCGCATTCGCAATTCATTTGGTTGCCTTTCTCGTTGTTGCAGAATTCTGGTGCTTCTAGATTCCCTTACTTGCTCTATGTGTTGACTGTGTCTGGCGTTGCTTACCTCCTGAGAATTCGAAATGTTTCTGCATATGCATCCATTTCCATTTTTCCTGTAGACGAGCTTTTGGAGGTTAATGTGCGTGGTTATATACCCAATCAAGCGGCAGCGATAACTGCTGTGGCTGCCACTGCCGGGGGTCTTCTTGTTGGCACGAGTGATGGATCTGTTTTCTGTTTTCAACTCGGTGTACTCGACCCTGGTGCTCCTGGTATGAACTTGACTATTTTCTCTCTGGTCATGCCTTTTATCTTGCCTCTGTTTGCTTTCATAGTAAACTGTAGCTGTATTATGTGAATGTCCTAGGGGTACTTAAGATTCCACTGAAACTGCACCCCTAGACTGGTTTAGGCCGATGTTGCGGATTAGAAAATAGGGATGGGTTCAGTGGTATGGCAACATATGATCATCTTTTGACTTTCTTGAATTATCCTCTTGTTTGAAATTTCGGTGATATCACATTTTAATGGTTGGTTATCAATTTGTTTTTGCCAAGGTTTTGTCCATGAACTAAGAGATGAAGCTGGAATCACTCGCTTGTGGGGTTTAATTCCACGGTATTTTCTTTTTAAATTCTAATACTCGTCAAGCATGTTTGGTATCTTCTCCAATTTTCTAATGCATTGTCTCTTTCTTCTATTGAATCTGCCGGTGATGTGAATTATAAGACATTTCATTGAATGTGTCTGTAGGGGGAAAATGGTGGGTACTGTACAAGAGTTGGTAATTTTGGAGTTGCACGAGAAAAAGTTTGTCTTTGTGCTTCATTTGGATGGGACATTACGTATTTGGGATCTTGCATCTCGTAGCAGGGTCTTTAGTCATAACATGGGCATTATGACAATGGGAGGTATGGTTGACCTCCAGATTTAATTCCATCTTACTTTATTTTTATTTAGTCCATTGCTATGAAGGCCTCCATAAACATTAAAGAGGACTGTTAATTTTGATTTTTGTGATTTTCATGTTTATATGATTGGGACAAATTAAGAAATTTGTTAGTGGTTTCTATATTCTTTTATATTCCTGTTATTCTTGTTCACCAGTCTCCATAAATGTTGAAGAGGACAGTTAATTTTGATTTTTGCACTGTTTCAGTTTATACAAATGGGATAAAGCCAATGGATTTTACTGGGAGGTTTCAGCACTCCATGATGATTTAACTTGTAGGTTTATGAAATTTGGGAAATAGTATGCGGTGCTTGGTATTAGGTAATTAGCAGATAATTTGTGATGTTCAGGTGCAAGAGGTGGCTGGCTATGATATTGTCCCAATGGCTTCTGGATTCTAAGGTTTTATCAATTATAGAAAAAACTATAGTTTTGTGGTCTCCTTTAATATTGTGTATGGGACAATAAACTTCGAGGAAAGACAAGTGTTAGGTGCCACATTGTAATTTCCATTAGGAACTCTAGAGAAAATAATTAAGAAAAATTGAAGGGAAGGTCACAATTTTCTGACGATGTTCTTCACTAATTCCATAGTCTTTATATTTAGTGGAACAAAAGAAAGACAATATTTATTCCCATATCAGGCCAGTGTTTGATGTTTCAAATGATACATCTATTATTTCCAGCATAATACTATTCACTTGTATTTCTCAATTTGTTAGGTTCTATATTTTCCCCTCATTTATTTCCTTCTCTTGTCTTTTTATTTATTTATTCTTTTCCTTCTAATGTAAGTTTATGAAACACACAAATCAAATAAAATTTAAACAGAGATGTGTCTAGGTAAAATCCTTGTAATCATGTTTTTATCTTTGATGTATGGTAAAGATTTCTGATCGTGCATATCTGAAAAAAAATGGAAGTATTCACATTATGAAATAGGAGAGGATTATAGAAAGCAAACCCCACTCGTCTTGATTATTTGCCCTTATTTATGGGGATTGGGAATGTGCTAATGGGTCAGTTCATGGGCGTGTGCAGGTTGAAGGTTCAAGCCTTACAATATTTATATCAGAAGAAGGAAAAGAGATTCTGAGAATAGTTATGGTTTTAGATAGGTAGTTAAATGATTAAGTTATTTATGATGTGTCAGAAGTTTAGGGGATGTATCTGTTAAATAGAAGAGTATTAAGTGAGAGAGTTGCTCTCTGTGAGGGACTTTGTCCTGTGTTCTTCCTTTGCTATTTGATCTCTTGTGTGAAGTCTTTATTTACAAGAATGAAAACAACTATTGAATAGCTAAATAGAGTACATACATTGAATAAGTGACAAACAATGGTGGAATAATCAAATCAGATCAGTTCCCAAGTGTTTCTTTCCAATTCCTATTTAAGATCACAAGACTTTTTAATATTGTTTTCATAAGAATTGCTGAAAAAAATATGAACTGTTGAATTGTGTCGATGAAATTATGTATATTCATTCATGTATCGTAAGATACAAAGTCATTTAAGATTTATGTTGAGATACAAATTGGTAGATAGCCAAAATGTATCGAATCTTGAGATTTGAGTTATGAATCATCAAATTATGATAACTATGTTTGCCTTAACTTGTTCTGGTCCTTGACATAATGGTAGGTCAAAACCCTGCTTACACAGGCTTTAGGTCACGCTATCTAAAAGCCAAATTTATTTTGTTTAGAGACTAAACAAATATTGATATATTTTATATGAGCAAAAAATCTTGCTATATTTTTGTAGGCATGTAAACATGTTTTTATGTAACTGCTCTCCTGGCTATGATATCAATCCAAATACTCCAAAAATGCAAAAGTATTGGTGTTTGGCACATTTGACACTGATACATATCCGAAATATATACATTGATTTTTTTAATTAAATTCCCTATATGACTACAAGACAGCTAAGGTACTGTAAGATATAACTTCAGGCACAATTTCACACTTACTGGGTGGGGAAATTGTATATTTTGTGACAGGTTCATAGTAAAAAAAATACATTCTAATATTAAGTGGGGAAAAGACACTTAACTATGGTTACTTGTAATGATCACAAGTATATTTTTTTGAATTGCAATTATCTTTTATTGACTATCGATCTTTTATGTATTAGTGAATAATTTGTAATGTGAATGTCTCCATATATATTGGGCGCTTATATTCTTTTGCACACGTGTTAAAGTATCTTGGTTGTGTCATATCTTGATTTTTTAGAATTTTCCATATCCCCATATCAGTGTTGATATCTACTTGTATTGTACTATATTTGGGCTTTCTAGCATGTTGGATACAAAGTAGGTGACAATGAATATTGTCGAGATAAAAATTATTTTTTTTTGCTGGGATTAAAAAGAAATATCTCTATATATGGAAGGACCTCAAACGTATTTAAGTCTAAACAAAGCTTCCTAGTTTAGTCTGTAATTTTCTGGAGTCTATCAGAATGTTAAACATTGTCGCTTATCTACTGGTATATCAAATACAATTGAAAGTGAATTACATTTGATCTCTCCTTTTCTTTGTTTATTGATATATTATGTTCTCCCAATTCTTTTGTGTACTTGTACTCACATGCATGGATCTGCTCTCACGTCGTTGTTTGTTCTTCAGGTGCTACCTTTGTAAGGTTATGGGTGGGTCAATCTTACGCAGATTCAAGCATAATTCCTTTGGCAATTTTGTACGGAGACACATCGGTATGCATTTAAGACATTCTGATTTCTTACTCTTTTTGTAAATACAAGAGTACAATGTTGATTATGTTTGGATTATCTTATGTTTTCATGTAAACTTGAAAGAAACTTCATAGTTTGTGAAGTTTGATATTGGCAGGACTTGTTAAAAGAGGACATATATCTTATTAGGGGTTAAAAAAATTCATATGTGGATTGAAGATTTCCTGTTTTATAAGTATTTCTCATAACAGTTTAAACTATTAACTTTACAGTCGTATACTAAAATTGAAGCCTAGAAAGAATCCACTTTAGTTTCTTGTGATCAATACCTTAAGTTGGAAATAGCAAAGTCAGATGAATTTTTAAAATAGCTGTTTGAAGTATTGATCTGGTGATAATAACTTCATAATGATAATTATTATTTAAATTTGACTTAGAAAGGACTGCATTTTGTAACCATTTAAGATATTATGTTTAAGCTTAAAACTATTGAAGCAGGAATAAAATTTGATGATATAATATGAAATATTAGATTAGCCAACACTTTACTATCTTGTTTTGTTTGCAATATAATTTCAATTTATTTGATAGAGGGTGCTAAATATCCCTATTCCTTCCCTTTAATGATATAAAATTAAAATTTCATATTTATGTTGTATGCATACTTGTTTATGCCGTTATCCTTTTATGCTAATTGCCAGCTAATGGGCCAAATCATTTGGTTTTGCTATAGCTTAATCTGAACTTGTTGAACTAATGCCTAGAAATTGTGGTCGTGGTTTGCTTATTTAGTTCACAAGATTTCGTTATAAGCAAATAATTGATCAAAACTTTGGAATTCTCCCATATCTGCATTTCTTTGTTTTGACTTGGTGCTTTGTTTTTTTTTTGTGTTTGCTTTTGTGTTGTTTTCTGTCACTCTATGGTTCTTTCGTTTTCCCTTTTTTCTTTTTCTCCTGCCGTTTGGGTTGAATCTTCTATCTTCTGTTATAAATGTTGGCTGACATGGAAAGATTGTAGTTTTTCTTATGCTTACAGTTCATAAGAACCTACATCTGTTGAGATTTGAGAAATTTAACCTGTCTGTTAAAGACGGTATAACCTGTTGTAACATTGACTGTTTAATTAATGTGAAAATTGATATTACACTTTGACTTGTTATGTTTGTATTGCTTTCTTTTTGTAACTGAGTTTTTAGGCTTAATTCTGAAGGATGAAAACTTGGAGACGATCTCTTTATATAGTATCCTATACAATTTTGGGGATAGAATCGTTTTCTCTATGGAACCTTCAGTGCAAAACATTCCCTTGGAGGAGGTAATCTGTTGTTTTTATCCGTTCAGCTTGAATTGGATGTGATTTACCTCCTTGCTCCATATGTGAGTGTGCTTTGATTTTGTACAGGGACGATGCCTCGATGTTAAATTAACATTGGATAAGATATGGATTCTGAAAGACGATGAATTAGTATCACACACATTCTCTACAAATATAGACGAGTATGCAGCATTTTCTGTTCTTCAATTTCAGGCTGTTTGTTTGATCAAGTTTTTAAAAGTAGTTTTAGAATTAAAAACCCGAAATTATATCTCTAATGGTTTTAGTGTTTTACTTCTCAATTGGAAAGAAGGAAGTTGTTTTAGAACTCTTGTGTTGCTAAACCTATGCCAATTTACAGTGATACTACTAGTCGTCCATAATTCCATAGGCAGGCAGGTTGGGTGAGGGTCTGTTATGGTGCTGTTGTAAAAGTTTATACTCTCATACCACGTAATTTGCTTTTGTAAATGGTTTTCATCTCCAACTGATTAACAAGTAACCATCATGTTACAATTTTGTGTCAAATTTCTGAAAATTTAGATTATAATAAAATTTTTGCTAACTGCTTATATTTGAAAAAAGATGATATGCATAAATTATATTACATGGAAATGCAGTGCAGTAAAATCAATTTGGGTTATTTTGAAACTCATTTAAGAATATACAATGATGGGAGCTTTTAATCTGGTCAATTGTGGTGACTTTAGGAAAACTTCATTGCATATTCAATAATTTCATTTTATACTGATCTTTGTGAAGGTTCCTAAATCTATATATTAAGATGTAAAAGAAAATGTTTACTAGACAAATGATGACTGAGAGCTCCTAATGATACTATATTCAAATCCAGTGATTGTTTTTGCTTAGTTGTCTGAGAAGGCACACTATGGATTCCGAGTGTTTAGACCACAAAAGAGATATTTAATTTATAGGGGAGAGAGCATAATTATAAAAATATTCAATTTCCTTATTTAGGCTAATAACATAACTATAGAATCAATTCATTGATTCTAATATCATCAATTGATCTTAATATCATATCTATAGGACTAACATATTTAAAGGATTCTAATAGTTGTCTTGTGTTTTGTCAGGGTAGAAGCATTTTCTTATGCTTTACAGGAGGAATTTGTTGCTGATCAACTATTTCAAAGTTCTGAGCATCTTGCAGATGAAATTTTACAGATCGCACATTCAATATTTTCATCTTCGAAGGTATTGGAGGCTTTTTATTCCTTTGCTTTTATTAATGAAAAGAGATGTACTTCAAAGTTCATTGAATGCAACTACGCACATAGGTTGCACTGCATTTGTGTTCACTCAAATACATGTGTACTGGGATTGCTTATTACTAATGATGATTTTACATAGAGATGATTTCTCCAACCCTAAGAACAAGGTGGTGGTTTGTATCCAAATTCTATGGGTGTATGTTAATGATATTGTAATTGCATGCTGATAGGGACTTGGTGCTGTGTAGCTTATTGCATGCTTAGTTTTCATGGTTAGGATGTCTATATGTATCGACTGATGTGGTTAGTTCCATAGCTTGTGTAACATTTACACTGAAAAATGTTTTTGTCAATATCTGTAAATGATTACCAGAAGCAACTTACCCTTCGTTGCTTCTAAAGGTTTAAAAAAATGGAAGATGGAAAATTCAAGTTTTGAACTACCTGTGCTGGAATAGAAGACTAAATCGAGTAGAATGTAAATTGTTCCTATGCTGGGAGTTCTCATACATTTAAAGAAACTACTTAATTATTTGTTTGATTGATTAAAGACGAAATTCGTCAAGAGAAAGAGTTTGATTCAGTTATTTCTTTTCTGCAGGATGATATTTTACCTTTTGTATCTTCTATTTTCTTAAGAAGGCTGCTTCTTCCTGGGATTCATCATAATGCTACTTTGTATGCAACTCTAGTTGAGTATAGCAGGCATTTGGGTGAATCTGAGTTGCAAACATTAACTGCTGATGGGATAAAAAAGGAGATACTTTTAGTCATAGAACAAGAGGTTACCATTGTCATATTTTTAACTCTATTTCATATCTCCTTAATTTTTTCCCCTCTTTAATTTTGGGAGAGACAAATTCTGTAAATTGACAAGATTGATAATGCTGTAGGTTGGATCCGAAAAAGTCTCATTCTTGCACTGCTGGAAATGTTTTTTCACCCGCTTTTTCCATAATTGGTGCAAGAACAATGCATTATATGGTTTGCTTGTTGATTCCTCTACTGAAGCAGTTGGTTTAATCAGAAAAAATTCTGTTTCACTTTTTCGGTCTTTGGAAGATATTGAACGGATTGTGGAGAGTAAGTAATAATTATAGACACCTCTATCTCTTTTCTCTTAAAGAATTCTTAGGTCACTAATATATTTCTGCCTTTTTTTTCTTAAATGGTTATTGTTAGAAAACCTTTAGAAACTATTCAGAGAGAAAGCGAGAAAAGAGAGATAGAAACTAAATCTTTTATTTTCTGAATGAGGTACAATCAAGAATTTATAAAGTGGATAGGTATTTACAAACTGTTACTGAAAATTGACATATTCTAACTGACAACTGTCACTAGTAACTATACATTGAGTTTGCAAATAGAAAACGCTTTGACGATAGAGGTTTGGTCAAAGCATCAGCCCATATTGATCAGGAGCTGGAATATGTTGAACTAGAAGTTGCTAGGCTAAAACTCTTTCTTTCTTTAACATAAAAGATATCAATCTTCATATGCTTAGTTCTTGTGTGAAGATTAGGATTGTGAGCAAGTGTGACTGCACTCTGATTATCGCAAATCACAAAACACATTAGGAGTTGTAAATGGAACAGCCAGTTCAGTTAACAAAGTTTGAATCCACAATTTCAGCAGTAGCTTGAGGTAGACATCTATATTCTACTTCAGTACTTGACCTGGCAACCATCTGCTGTTTTTTGGACCAAAATATATAGCTGCACCTGAGGTTTATCTTTGATTGTCTGGATATGATGCCCAATCAGCATCACAACGCTTTAATAGCAAAAGGTGTGTTTGAAATAGCTGGTTTAAGATGAAGCCCATGATGCACTGATGGTCTAAGAAGAATGTCAGCGAGCAATTCAATTTTTTTACAAGCTTTTGGACAGAGATAAGACTTTTAGCTAGTTGTGGGACATACAAAACATCCTTTAACACAATAAATGGTTCTAAAGTTATGAGCATGCTATCACTGTTTGCAATTGTAGTTAGTTGTTCTCTTTTGTATTGAGATCAATGTTATTAAATAGCGGTTATGGTGGTGTCATGGC
Source organism: Macrotyloma uniflorum (assembly GCA_016859785.1). Lineage (NCBI taxonomy): Eukaryota > Viridiplantae > Streptophyta > Magnoliopsida > Fabales > Fabaceae > Macrotyloma > Macrotyloma uniflorum. Next base: position 5,678,841 of record BDMB01000012.1, on the reverse strand, counting down.
GGATGGTGGTGGTGGTTTTGTTGTTGACTGCCATGGGAAGGCGGTAGCGATTCGGATTTTGCGTGGCGGCGCATGGTGGCTACTTTGCTTGTTGCGGAATTGCGCTCCATGGCATTGAAGGAAGAAATCGTGGAAGGCACGCGGCGACGGAGGTTGTGCGTGAAGAGAAGAAGAGAAGAAGGCGCAACTTCTTTTAGGTTCAAATGTGTTAGATTTTTTTTTAAGGTTTAGGGTGTTGGACCCATCCCAACCATAAGGCCTAGTAGCCTTTTTTTTATAAAAGAGTGTTGGGTCATAATACTCAACCCAACAATCATAATACTTGACCCAACACTTGTTGTAAAACGTAAACCCTACACTTCTACTGGCGTCGCTATGACGCCACCACTGCGCTCGTCGCAGCCACTCAACATTGCCGCTGTTGTGTGTCGCTTCCGCTATCGCACGTCGCTTCCACTATCGCACGTCGCTTCAGCTGTCGTGTGCTACCGCTACCGTGTGCTGTTGCTGTCACGCACCACCGCTATTGCCACCGCACATCGCTGCTATTGCTACCACTATCATATGTATTTATAATATTTTTTATATATATTTATTGTTTTCTTTTTTGTCCGTGATGCTTTCGCCAAATCTGTTATAATATCCGATATATTTTCATAAAGAATTTTTTGAACTTTCGATATGTTTCATTATCCGATATTGATAACACTGATTGAGATATAAATTGAAGAGAATAGGAAATGGAGTCATGTGATTTATTGTTCCTAAATCAAGAATCCAAACACTGAGTGATAAGGCCAACAATATTAAATGAATTCGTACCTTTCTTTGAATGGGTACACAATCCATGGGGTTTACTCATTGATTCAGACTTGTAGGCTTTCATATAAATATTTGGTGGAACAATGAGAAAAAGGAAAATGAAGGAAAAAGCTACCAAAGAGGTAGTGAGAAATTTAGAGCAATAGATCCACATGGGAAGTCACTACTCCTTGTATTGGACTCAGGGGTTCTCGAAGTTGTTTTGCTGTAACCATCGGCCTCAATGGTGGTGTTTGGGCGGAGAGCGGCGGTGCATCCTTGTTTCATTGTTTGTGTAACCAGTGAAAACAAAGTTCCCAAGATTGGGAGCTTTGATACCAACTTGAACTATGTAGGAAAACAAGAAATAATTTTATTGATAATGAACATCAATTACATTCTCAAATCATCTTATTTGTAACAAAGAATCTCTCTAAAATAAGGAAATAAAATATGTTGAAAAAATAAGAAGATTTGAAAGAAATTTTATCCTATCAATATGGAGATCCTGAAGATATTTTTATCTTAAAAAACTGCTATTTATGACAGAAAGTAATCATGTATTTCACCCATACCCGATAAGAATAAATATTGCTTAAGACACAAGAAATAATTTATGAAGAAAGTGTTCATTGAAGCCAGGTTAGAAGCAATTTATCTTGTTCTGATGTAACAGAACTAAAATCATGCGTAGGAAATTGTGGCAGAATTGAAGGATTCACAATGACACGATGTAGATGGTGAGATTGGATAACTAGTTCTACTTGTTGCTTCTGTAGGCCATTAGAATCATCAATTTTTTCTGAGATAGAATGAGGAAAAGGTTTGGGGAGTGGAAGGGGTGGGAAACACATTGGAAGTAGCCATAGTTGGATCTTAATGAGTTCTAGGTACCACGTTAGAAAACCTTTGGAAACTATTCAGAGAGAGCAAGAAAAGAGAGAATGAAATGAAATCATTTATTTTCTGAAAGAGAGGTCCAATCATTAATTTATACAGTAGATAGGTAGTTACAGACTCTTATTGACAGCTGGCATTTTGTAACCAACAGCTATCTTTTGCCAGAAACTATACAACTAACAAGAATAAGAAACTACCAAGCAGATGCAGTTGAGAACTGCATCTGTTCAATACAACTCTAATAGTTTTAAGTTAATTTAACTTGCTCATTATAATCAATTCTTTGTTTTCCTATGCTTTCCTTAATATTGATTTTTGTTTGTAGGCTCTTCAGATGAAGTTAGTGAGCTCACAGGCCTCATGGATATATTTGATGATGATCTGGAGTGTGAAATTCTCATTGAATTGCTCAGATGCGTTATGAGTTTCAGCCAACAGTTGGGCAAAACTGCTTCTTCTATATTTTATGAATCTCTTTTAACTACACCAGTGATCTCTTCTGAAGATATCATTCGCCATATTGTAAAGATTCTGGAAACTGGATATTGTAATGCAGGTCCAGTTCTCCAAACCTCTACTTCTGGGGATCATATAGTTTTGGAGAAGGAGCTAGCAGATCATAAAATTCTGAGGAAACTTTCTATGGATATGTTTTTATCGCTTCAAGGCTTGCACAAAAAGGCTTCTTCATGGGGCAGGATTTTAAACATAATCGAGGATTTCCAGAAATTTTTGGTTCCGAAGAAAATAATACAAAATTTTAATATTGAGGTATCATCAAGCATAAATTCTTCCGTTATAGTACATAGTACTTATCAGATTGCAAAGGTGATGTTTGAATCTGCCTGGGACTTTCTTCTATTTCTAAGCTATTTGGTGGACATCAGTGGTCAGGTGAGTCTATACTCGTATTTGTATGCATATTTATGGTCCCACTTGTCTAATTAAATCAGGTAGAAAGTGCAAATTCTCACTTGTTTGTTTTGTTTACCTTTATTCAATAGTAAAATCTGGAATTTGATTGGTTCATTCTAGTTTCACGGTTTATATCTGGCTGTAAAGACTCGTAGCTTGTTTGAATGATGTTAATAAGTCTGACTTTTGTATAGTCAGAATTTTATGCCGAATTTAAAATTGTGTGAAAAAAATTCATAAACATATCTGGCTTCAAGAGGCACATTAGTTTAAATTCAAGAAAAATAAATGTTTTCTATTTTTAATTTAAATACTCTGGTGAAATCAAGGTTTAACTTATAAATGCTAGCTGCTAAAAAATTGGAATTTGTGGGATTAAATGTTCATGAATGGAAGTGTTAATCATAAAATAAGTTTATGAAATGTCGTGATTGAATTCAAGGATTGTATTCTACAAGTACTTTGACAAACATGATTTGGTACCATGTTGACCTTTCCTGTAGCTCAAGTTCTCAAAGCATATAGACAGTTGTATTTGTTAGCAAAATGCTATTGCCTTTTTGTAGATGTAGATTAATATATCTTGTATGTTTCTCACATATATGTTGTGATTGTTTTTCATGCAGGTCCACTTGACCCATGATGATATAAACAAAGTACAGTTTGAGTTAGTTCCAATGCTTCAAGAAACTATTTTTGAATGGATAATTGTCATCTTCTTTACCATCACACCATCTGCACCAGCTGTAACTGAGGACTTCAATTCTAAACTTTCATCACTACAAATAGGTAGGCTGTATGGTGTTTTTATGTATATTGTATCATGTCAGATTCCAATTTACTTAGTTTGACATGAATTTATCGTTTAAGGGGATGCAGGTTCACAAGATTATTACCCTTTCTGAAATCTGTTAAGTACTTTTAAATTTAATTAAATCTAAAAAAAAATCATCATTGTGATAGAACTGGATCCCAATATTAAGAAGTAAAGAGAAAAGAAAAGATAAAATCTTTATTGATGGAAAGAATGAATACTATCACCAATATCCTGGTTATTCGAGAGACACAGACTCTCCCAATTCTTCAAATTTCTATTATACCGCCTACCCCCTAAATACTAACTGTCATCTATTTATACTGTTTTCCTATACAGCTGCCTTAACTAACTGTTTCTCAATTAGTTTTTAATCTGCCCGCGGCCTCCGTTGTGCCACTTTCTTCTGGTATTTGCTTTAAAGGCTGAATCATGTGGGTCTTATTAATTCGAGTCCTATCAATACCCTTCCGTAATAAAACCACCTTGTCCTCAAGGTGAAAGTCAGGAAAAGAGTCTTGGATAGAAGTAGCTAATTCCTAGCTATTCTCCTGTTCGCTGCTACCACTGTATCAATATCACTAACTCCTACAAATCATTTCTCCTTGCATCTAAAACCTTCTTTGGTATCACCTCCAATAAATGTTCAGCACACAACACAAAAAGCAAAGGTTGTGGAATAATCGGATCTTCCAAATCCTTCTTGAGCAATGAAACATGAAACACAGGATAAACCTTGCTATGCTCTGGCAACAACAACTTGTAGGTAACTTTGCTAATGTGTTCCACCACTTGATAAGACTGAAAATCTAGGACTGAGTTTTGCATTTGGTCGCTTGGCGAATGATTTTAAACAGTACAGTTGTAGTTTCAAGAACACCCAATCCCCAACTTGAAATTCGACATCATGTCTATGGCCTACATTCTGTTTTGATCTTGGGTTTTAAGAAGGTTATTCCTTAACTCCTGTAACAACTCATCTCCCTTCTCTTGCAGCTGATTAACCATTTCAATCTTAGATGGAAGTAGTACCTTTCATCAAGGGTTGGTCGTGTCTATATATAACACCTTAAAGGGTGATATCTTCGTGGAGGCGCTGTACTTAGTATTAAACTAGAATTCTACCCAATTCAACCAGTCCGGCCACTGTTGTCAAATTTGGATGGACTCAATGAAGCAATAGTATTTGAGAGCAAGAAAATAGAAATACAATGTGAGATACTATATAGGTTCAATTATTTTATTTAGTTCCTGAAATTTGAGGTAAATCCTTTTTTAATTTCTCAAATTAAAAAAAGTTCATTTTAGTTCCTTAAATTTAGTAAAATATGATTTGTTCTAAAGACTAAATTTAAAGGACTAAAAAAGTTTCCAAAATCAGTCCTTCAAATTTGTTGTTTAGGTATTAAAATCATATTTTTTCAATTGAGGGACTAAAATAAACATTTTAAATTTGGGGGACTAAAACCAGAAGCACCTTAAATTTCAGGAATTAAAAACATAATTAAGTCTACTACATATAAGAGAAGCCATTAGGGACTTATTTTGGTAGATCCTAAAATCCTTCTTGTTCAAGAATGAGTACTTGGATTTATACTTTATCATAATGAAGGGGTGCATAGAGATTGGAATTTATTTTTCAAAAGCTCCTCATTATAATGCTTTCATTGTATTGTACCCATTATGTTTTTTTTTCATGACATCTTAGATGGAAATATGGTTAAAATAAGTGAAATTTGTGTTGCATTTATAAAGTTATTCTGCACAGTACAGCTATGCTCAATGGCTAAAACAAATGTCAACATTACGTTGGCTGCTAGAGATTCCCAAATATCAGCACTTAGATAGAACATCAATAGTTAGACAGGATGGAAAGACAGGTTTAGCTTCATTGGCAAAGGGTAAATGGTGTAATGGCTTGGTTGTAAAGGAAAATCTTTGGTGTAGAGATTTTTGTCCTTGTTGTGGTCATTTTCTGTCAAGCAATAAAATTAATTTTTTCTTTCCTCCACTTTCATTATGAGTTTGAAACATTTAAAATTGAGGCTTACTGAATTCAATATGTATAAGCCATACCTCTGATATTGTGTTAATATTTTTGGGAATGATACAGATAACAACATGGGGAAAAGATTATGGAATGAGAAGCTGGGCAGATGTGACTTTACATTGGCTTTTATATTCTTGCTCAATGTTGGAAGTTCATCCTTAAACCATAGCCATTTTTCTTCAGATCGTTTTTCAAATGCACAGAGCTTTATTAATATGACAAGAGACTTCATCAATTGGATCATTTGGGGCCAGGCTGGAGGATCTTCTACTTTCTTGAGCCATTCTATTGATCTTGCATTTATTCTTTTCAAGCATGGCCAGTATGGTGCTGCTGAGGTTATTTACTTGTCCTTTTATCCTGAGATTGGGATATTGATCATTTTCTCTTCTTTTCTTACACTGTAGTTATCTTTACTGAAAATATCTTGTATTTCAATTTACAAATGTTTAAAAGCAATTACTTATGATTGCGGAAGCACATTTACTAAAGGAGAAGACATCCCAAAGTATTCAAGATGCTGATGGTGGATGGTGCATACGTCATCATCTTTTAGGGTGTTGCCTACTTGCACAGGTGCAGTGTGGATTACATGCAACCCAGAAGGATAAAAAAGTTTCTGATGCCATTCGTTGTTTCTTTAGGTATTACAACTCACCTTTGAAATATTTGCGTGATGTTGTCACACATAATTCAATGATGCAATAATTATTTTACATTTTCAGCCTGTTAGTTGATTACCGAGTTAAGTTATATTGTTTATTTTCCACTTATTTGAGGCTATTGGAGTACATTCATTATTCTTTAACCTTTACTTTTAGCATCTCTATATATAACCAACCATCATTACAGTTTTTTAGCTTCACTTCAGTCACTTACTCTGCTGTTGTAGTTAGTGTTACTAGCTCTCTCTATACAGCTATAAATAGCTGAAGCTCACCTTGGTGATGCGATTTTGTAATCCTTCAATCCTTAATGAAATCCTCTTTTCTCTCTACACTAATTCTAATGGAGGTTTTGAACTTCAGTTTCATTGAGAATGAAAAGGTTCAAATGGAAGCCTTCATACTCAAGGTACTCAAAGTACTCAAAATCAAGATCCCACTTAGATTGGAGAAAGATCGTGTGTAAATTGTGATCATTGCACAAAATTATATTTGAACACGTTTGTACATATGCATGTAAATTAACATATATTATCTATAAGTAAAACTATGAAGCAAAATTGTACCCTTGTTTCAAAATAAAATAAAAAGTAAAATTCCAGGTTATGATGACACTTGACAATAGTTGGGTACTGGACAGATTTATAAATAAATATTATTGATAACATTGAATCACATTTAAAATTTAATTAAAAAGAGATTGTGCAGTCGTTGAGCTGACCTGAATAGCCCATAAAATAGGCTGGGCCAAACTGAAAAAATATTAGTCTAAATTGATGCAGGTCCATGTTGGCATGCCCATTTATCCTGCAATCCAAATAGAAGAAGATTTAGGTCTTTTGTGTCTGCTTTTGTTTGGGTTTTTGTATTTTTGTTTTTGAATGATGTGTATCAAAAATAAAAAACTATATTAAATGTAACGGGTTAGCCTGTGAGTCTGCAGACTAAATGGGTGGGCTCAAAGGTCTCATTTATATGCATATTTTAAAACATACCCAAAATACGCAGAGTTCTTGGGATGGGCCGACCTGGGTCTGTATACTTACTCCTAACATAATCAAATCGTATTTCTTTATGTAACTTAAATTTTAAAAAATTATGTAATTGTAACATTTTAAAATTTAGAATTATTTTTTTTTTCTTTTAAATTGGATTAAAATGGCTCGTTGTCCTAATATAGGCCAGATGCCGGTTTTCCAAGCTCTATTTACAAGTGTACTAGTGGGTTGCCACTTGCAACAGTTGCACCTACATTAGGACAAGCTCCGCATTAGACATTTACAATGTTGCTAAACAGTATAGTCCATGCTGAACTCACAAAACAGTAAGTTGAGGCTGGAAGAGGGGAATAGATAATGGAGACCCTACACATCCCACCTAACATGAACTACCTGCCACTTATGCAACATTTATAAATTTGTATTTTCTTAAAGTATCTATATCAGATATGAATCCAATACCTATACTCATGGATACACAACCTAACATGAACTACCTTCCACTTATGTAACATTGATAAATTTGTATTTGCTCAATATATCCTTCCTTATCAGATATAAATCCAATACCTATACTCAGCATTTATATTTACTTAACATGTCCATATCAGATATGAATCCAATACCCATACTCTATTTGTATTTGCTTAATGTATCCATATCAGATATGAATCCAATACCTTTACTCAAGAATACTGTAAAGATAAATGATAAAAAGGCATAGGCTGAATCCCTAATGTATGTAGAGCATATAGGGTTATACATATATAAATAGGAGAAAAATACAAAGAGATCGGCAGAAGCCCGTTACATCTAACACTCCTCCTTAAGCTGGTGCATATAAATCTCGTTACAAATATAATCAATTCTAGATCTCCTCAATAATTTGATGTAAACATCTCGTTGATCATTAGAGTTAACAAATTTTCTCAAATAAAGTGACAATTAATCTCTATATGGTTGATCCTTTCAAGAAAGACAAAATTTGAGGCAATTTGAAGGGCAATCGAGTCATTTAAGTGACCTTTCAAAATCTCAATTCTTTAAGCAATTGAGCCAAATAAACCCATAGTTAGCAGAGGCCATAGCTTTATATTCTTCTCCTGTACTAGTGTTTCCACAATGTTTTGCTTCTTGCTTTTCCAAGAGATTAAATTATCATCAATAAAGACATAATATCCAAAGGTAGATCTCCTATCAAAAGTGGAGCCTGCCCAATCTTCATTTTATTAACCTACAACTTTAGTGTGATTATTGTGTCCTTATAGCAAACCTTTTCTTGGGGAACCTTTAATGTACTTTAGTATACGAATGACAACACTTCCCAATGACAACATTCCAGTGATTTGCAAATAGAGAATTAAGAAATTGACTTACCACATTACCACACTGATTGCATAGATGTCAGGGCAAATAATTGTGAGATAGTTCAATTTTCCTACTAATTGTTTGTACTTCTCAGGATTTGAGACTGACTCCACTTGATTAGGTAGGAGTTTGACAATGGGATCCATGAGTGTGTCATCAGACTTTGAATTCATTAGTCTAGTTTCCTCCAAAATATCCAATGCATATTTCTTTTGAGAAATAACAATTCTATTGGATTTTGCTATCTCAATCAATAAGAAATATATGAGTTTGCCAAGGCCTTTTGTTTGAAAATGATGACGAAGGTTTTGTTTTACCTATGAAATGTTATGGTTATCTCTACTTGTAAATACAATATTATCAACATATACTACTAGACAGATACACCAAATGCTCGAGTGACGGTAAAATATCAAATGATCTCACTTTGAGTCATCATCACGAAGGATGTTGAACGTTGCTCTAGTTCCTTAGAAGGAGTGGAAGTAGGAGACTAACTCGTTAAAGTCATGGAGAAGACCATGAATTTTACCCAAGTACTCAACCATTAAACCATTAAGACGCCTATGACCAACAATTTATTCAGGAAATTTTGACAAACATTATAAAAATGTTGAATATCATTAGTTATAGCATGTACATAAAATATTTCAGCATCATTTGGACCAATAAGGATGATCATTTTCACCAATAGTGGTTGCTATCGGAGTAAGATGATCAACATAATCCTAATCCTTAAGCCAAAGTTTTAAGTTTGATGTTCAAGTATCATATTTAGTTCCATTTAATTTGTCAATGGATAGAGACACATTGACATAATGGGTAAAAATGGATGGATCAGCCCTAATAGTAGCATAAGAGGCCATGGATGATTGTAGATAGAGAAAATAGTCACCAGGAGAAAGAAAAAAGGATTGACGAGATCAGAATCAATTGTCAACTTAGAAATCTTATTAACAATTATAGTCTTCATGTGTGTGTTTGTACGTGACTCTCGCTATATATGTGTGTGTATATTGGCATATATTATATGTTTTAAGCTCCTGCATATGTACTTGTGGTTTCCTTAGTATGACCCATCTATTGGTGTTTAATTCAGGTCTTCATCTGGAAATGGTGCATCTGAGGCTCTGCAGAGTTTATCTGATGACCTAGGAATTCTCTGCCTTGGTTTTAGTGAGTATTACTGTAGCTCAATTCTAATGATCTTATTAAGCAAATTGTTAAACTTATTCAGTTTTGTGATTTTTATGCAGGTGGTTGTACTTCAATTGCTACATGGAAACTTCAATACTATCAATGGGCAATGCAGTTATTTGAACGTTATAGCATTAGTGAAGGTGCTTGCCAGTTTGCTCTTGCTGCACTTGAGCAAGTTGATGAGGCTCTACATATGAAAGATGACAAGCACACAAACAACTCAGTTAATGAATCAGTGACAACCATCAAAGGACGACTATGGGCAAATGTTTTCATATATGCCTTAGACCTTGGTCGATATTATGATGCATATTGTGCAATAATTTCCAATCCTGATGAGGAGAGCAAATACATCTGCTTGAGACGTTTCATAATTGTTCTTTATGAACAAGGAGCTATAAAGGTTCATCAAACTATGATAAACTCTTCTAATTTTTCTTAGTTGAATGATCTCTACTTAATGATTTCTTTAGGTTGATATTTAAAATAGAATGAAATAGATATCTAACTATCATTTTGCGATAATACTTTCATGCTACTGTCTTCGAAGGTTGATTACAAAAATATTAATTAGTGAATGATTGAAGTGGGTATTTAAATTAAAGTTTCAAGTTTACTTTAACTCCTACATCATTTTGCGGAGATGTAATTTATAAATGTCTGTAAGTTTCTGCATATGGGTTGCCATTTTTATGCTAATGAAATTTGTTATTTCCTGTCATTCTACTATTTCTGTTATGATTCCTATATTTTCTAGTTAAAAACAGTGTGATGTTATTCCTCACTTAACTTGCAGAGGTATATGTTAATGTTTAATTGATTTTGTGTGCTAAAGGATGGTGCAATTCAATCATTCCGCCCAGATACTTTTTTTTTTCTTTTCACATTGTTTTGGTAAAATTTCCATTTACTTAATTAGTGCCCTTCTCCCCTCATCTTTATTGTTTTTATTCTCTACAGATTCTTTGCAGCAATAAACTTCCCCTTATTGGTTTAGTGGAGAAAGTGGAGCAAGAGCTTGCATGGAAGGTATGCTCTACCTAGCTGAACAAATTGTGTGTTGTTAATTTTGAAGTTTTCTTCAATATGCTTTAATTTTAATTGTAACATGTAGGCTGAACGATCAGATATTTCTGCAAAGCCAAACTTGTATAAGTTGCTTTATGCATTTCAAATGCACCGGCATAATTGGCGACGTGCAGCAAACTACATATTTATGTATTCAGCTCGTTTGAGAACTGAAGCAGCATTGAAAGATAGCATAGGAAGTTCCTTGATGTTGCAAGAGAGGCTGAATGCACTCTCTGCTGCAATCAATGCACTGCATCTTGTTCATCCCGCATATGCGTGGATTGATTCCTTGGCTGAAGGAAGTTCTCTTGTGAATGAACATTATCCAAGTAAGAAAGCTAAAAGAAGCCCAGATGAACATTGTAAGTAATTCAACTACAAAAGCCATGCTGGAAATTACGAAGTTATCATTTCATTACGGATTCATGATGTAATATCAACAATTTTACTTCTCCATATTTTTAACAGAATGAAATATGCTGGATCGAAATGGATTCTTATATAATATTTCTGTATATTGGATATCCTGTCATTAACAATTGTACCAAAATAGTCATTTTAAAAGTGACTCTTGCAAATATGTTGAGGGATGGGTAATCTTTTATTTGTTCCCTTTTGTTTTATACTTTTTAGGAGCGTCTTACCTTCTTGACTCTTTATAATCATCTGTCTTGATGAATTTCTTCTTTTATCATGAAAGAATTTGTACTATTTGTTTTTTGGAGTGGTGATGATGCTATTATCTTTAATTTTACAGCAGCAGCTGATAATGATGCTGAGCCTCAAGCTTGGCAGTCCTCAATTGATATTGAAAAACTTGAGAACGAGTTTGTGCTAACTTCAGCAGAGTATATGCTGTCCCTGGTAAATGTCAAGTGGACATTTTCTGGTAAGTGTCTTTTCTTTTCAATTGTCAGTGAATCATATATTGTTGCTTCCTAAGCAACTCTAATGGTATCAAGTTTCAATGTACTTTGTATTTTTCATTTGTTGAGAAGATGATAAAGAGGCATAGGCTAAATCCTTAATGTGTGTTGAGCACATAGGGTTCACGTATATAAATATAAGAAAAATACAAAGAGATGGGCCTAAACTTGCTACATATAACACTCCCTCTCAAACTAGTGCATATAAATGGTATGCACCAAGTTTATTACAAATATAATCAATTTTAGGCCCCTGTAATGATTCAGTGAAAACATATGCCAACTAATCATTAGAGTTGGTAAACTAGTCTTGAAGTTTCCAAATACAATCTTTTCTCGAATAAAGTATCAATCAATTTCAATATATTTGGTCTTCTCATGAAAAATAGGATTTGAGGCAATATGAGCTTGATTGTCTCATGAGTATCATTTGTTTGACCTTCCGAAATCTCAAATTTTTAAGCATTGTTTAAGCCAAAGTATTGTTTTATTTGTGAAATGCCATGGTAATCACTGTCTATAAATACATTATCATCAACATACATTACTAGATGGTTACATCCAATGGTAAGTGACAATAAACATACATTAGAGATTCAGCCTATGCATCTTTATCATATTCACAACATGGTATCTAGAGACTAGGTTAAATCCTTATCTTCCCCTTGGACACATGGTTCACCGGCAAAAAGTTTTGGGAAATCGTGTCTCATTCTGATTTCTGGCTTCCTTTTGATAGAATTTTAAACCAGTTTTCACCCAGTCCTCTTTCATTTTAAAGGAAAACATGGAGCTCTATCAGACTTGGCTGATCTTCTTGTCCAAAACAATTTATATGATATGGCCTTTACAGTCCTTCTCAGATTTTTCAAGGGTTCTGCACTGAAGAGGTATACATCTTGAACTTGAGTTGCATGCACACTCACTTATTCTCCCTCACATATATGCGTGTGTATATTATTATGCTTATATACATGTCTTCGTCTTTCTCTTTAGGGAAGTGGAAAGAGTTTTATCTGCTATCTCATTGAAATGCTGTATTGACAAAGTGGAATCCCCTTGGGTTGAGTATGTTGACTATTCCTTTCCATTCTTTTCAAAAAAAAATTTAATTGTAAATTGTTGAAATAAGATACATGACTTTACAGATCATTCATTCTGTTGGGTTTAAAATTTGTGCTTTCGTTATTGTTTATTTAGTATTTTGGCACTTACCTTAAAAAAAAAATTCTCTACACTGATTCTGTCTGTATGAATTGTATGATGTATGTATTTTTTATTTTATTTCAGGGAACACAGTCATTTATTGACATCATCAAAGAATGAGATGGTACTCCATGGTTCACCGGTTACAGTTTCCACAGCTCCACGAACTGACAGAAACAGTCATTGGGCAACCCTCAAGCTTTACCTTGTTAGTATATTCTGCTTGTTTTAATGTGTTTCCGTTACATGATTTTACATTTTTTAGCTTCATCTCTTTTTAACTGATTGCTTATTCTGCCATATTCAATGAACAAAGGGTGTTCCTATAAACATTTGAAAATTTTTATAGCATATATTGTGTAACGATTTTGGAAACAAGAAGGGAAACTTTCGTGCAAGTGTAGATTATAATTTTGATGTATCAAGTTGAGAAGAATGTTAATTTTTTATAAGTAAGCGTTACTGTTATTTCGAAACCAGTCAAGGTAGAAGATTTTTCTAAAAGTAATCATTAGTATTTTATTCGAAACTTACATGGTTTCATTTTCTGACATTCTTTTGATTTGTATCTACCACCAATGATATAATGGATATCTTGTCTCTAAAGTTAGAGTTAGGTCTTGAGACTCTACTAATTTTTACTCCTACATGGAAAGGGTTGAAGAACTTATACCCCTATAAACTTGTAGTATTGGATGGAGTGTTCCACGCTCATTTGAATTTCATTCAGCTGTTGTTACAGATGGAAGTTTCCCTTGTTAAAGACATTTTTAGGCATGCTCGAGTCTCTTGCCAGTTTCAATTCTGTCATTTTGTTGTGTGTGGTTGTTTACGTCAGATGTGTAGCTTTTATTTGCATTTTTGAGGCACTGGTTCACCATTTCTCTAAAATTGCTCCTAAATTGCAGGAAAAGTATAAGGAATTTCATGGTAGATTACCGATTATTGTTGCGGAAACTCTTCTACGAGCAGATCCTAAGATTGAATTGCCTCTTTGGCTTGTGCAATTGTTCAAGGTAATGTTCTAGGCTGAAAACTGCAGTCACTGATTGGGGGTACATGCAAGAGAGTGCCTTCTTTTTTAAAATCGGTCTCGGTAGCATTTCTAGTGAACATATTATATAACTCCTATCTCTGAATCTATCTAAACTTTCCAATTTCCCATAAAACTATACAAAAACTAGACTGGTTGCGTCTCTACAAAAATATAAGGGGTACTTTTTTCCATTATCATACAGCCAGCCTTGTCTTCTATAATCTAGAATCTTGTACAGTTACTGATTGTTTGTGTGGCTTGTGATAGGAGGGTCAAAAGGAAAGGTTGTGGGGGATGACTGGCAGGGAATCAAATCCTGCATCTTTGTTTCAGCTTTATGTTACCTATGATCGATATGCAGAAGCTACTTATCTTTTGCTTGAGTGCATAGACTCATTTGCTACAATGGTAAATTATTTTTACTCTTACTAATGATCAATTTGATATTTTGTATGCTCGGCCGATATATAATATCTCAACAACTAGTTACTTCTATCACCAGACTTTGCAACATCACGAGTTTTCTGTCTGCTGCTTTTTAAATATTTCACTCAGCAGGATGTTTCTGTTTTGTCATCTAAATTGATTATATTAGTTAACTTGAAATTTATTTTAAAGAGCTTTTTACCCATGTCTGATACTTGTGACCTTTACACTTTACTGGAAAATTATTCTTGCTAATGAACTTAATGGTTGGCAAGCCCCAGTGCAACGTTAAAGATGTCTCTTGGTGACCGGTTGGTCATGGTCTGAACCTGGAAACATTCTCTTTGCATATGCATAGCTAGGAGTCTTCTGACTCTATATTTGTTCTAATGGACTTAACAGGGCTGAAAATTGTTTTACTGTGTAAATGTTACTTGATAGATATTTAGAAAACTTCATTAGAATATTTTGAGTGTTTACTACAGTGCATAAATTTTTATGAATTTTGATTTATGAGAAGGTTTTTGGTCCTATTTTGTGACAATTGAGTGTCTATTATTAATTTAGACATTCAAGCTATTCTTCCCTTTCTTCTCCTATGTGCAACCAACGGTGCCATGGGCTTGTGACAGGTGTGTTGTAGGATATACATCTCTCCTATGTGAGGCTAACCGTTAGAGTTCCTTGGCACTCTTTCTTGCCATTACTAGCCACTAATGTGCACCAAATGATGTCATAGGTTTGTGAGCAGTTCCAGTTTTTCTTCTTTTTGATATTGGTTGGCAGGGCTCCGTTCTTCTCTAGCTGAGTTTCTTTTCTCTTCGTGATATGATGAGAACCTTGTTAAGCTCGATTGGATGGGTGGATCTTCCACTCAAGCTTCAAGGTAAAACAGCCTCTATTGGGAGAAAAAGAACTTGCACCTTGCTGGTTCTTGATGAGTTTCTTTGTTGGTTCTTGAAAGGTAAAGATTTGGCTACGTTCTTTGATGGATAAAGGTAGCATAGATCTTGACAATATGACATTCTTGGTGGATTCTTGAAGATTTTTTGGAGCAGGTTGGTGGAAGCTCTTTGGTGAACTAGGTGAAGGTTCTTCGGATTCTTGAGACTATGATATGGTTTGTGGAAGATAGGAGGCGTGGATAGGAAATGGAACTTGTGTTCTTGATGGTTTCTCGAATTTTGGTCAAGGTATGGAGAGGTTTGGGTGGGTAGGCCGACAGGGTAAAGGAAAGATTCCTTGGCTAAAGGTGTTAGTGATAGCAAGGTTGGTGTAGTTGGCTCTTGATTGTAGAAGTCGTGAGATATGATGTGAGGCTTAGGTGTCTTGGGTTTGAGTTGGTGAATCTTGGTTGCTTAAAGGAAAGAATGGCTTGCGCAACTCTCAGGAACAAGAAAGCAGGAGTTAGGAAGAAAGGAAACATAGGAAAAGAGATTACCTTTGGCAAGGAACAAGAAAGCTTCCCTTGGAAGCTACAATCGCATGAAATTTGAATCTAATCTCATGTGTCACTCCTCGAGTCTCTACTTTAGATAAAAACTCGCCAATAGAGAAGAAAAATACCACTCTTCACTAATCACGCTAGATTCCATTCAAAGTTATGGCCAAAGTTTGCATCTGATTTCTTTTTATAGAGATGGGGTGAGGAAGGAGTGACCAAACAAGTTCTTTGCCACCCTTGCAATCAAACAAAAGAGAAATCAAACCTTACTAACGATAGCTATACTATCCAAACATCTAAACGAAGGTTTATTACTAGAAAAACTATTTTTGTTTTATTTCTAAAAACTTGAGAACATCCTCCTCTTTATCTTTATCTTTACTTTTGGTTCATTTTCTTCAAAAGATCTTGAAGTAAATTTGTCTTATTCAGGATCACATCATATGATAGATTCCTATTAAAATGGGTTCCAATACTTCTGCTGTCATATTGATATTTATGATACTGTATGGTGGCAACTGGCAAGTTTATGTAGTGCATGATTTAGCAGCTGTCTTATTTGTCCCTTATGTATTTACTACTGTTTCTAATATCGTTTTGCAGAGACCAGCAGATATAATTAGAAGGAAAAGACCGTTTGCTGTTTGGTTCCCATACACAACTATCGAGCGGCTTCTGTTCCGGCTCGATGAACTAATCAGAATGGGTCACATGGTTGATCACTGTGACAAGCTAAAAAGGATGTTACATGGTTCTTTACAGAGTCATCTCAAGATGGTAAGAATGATGTCTTTCTTTTCTTTTTTCGCTGCTTGGCACATATGCTCATACCAGTCTATTTGTTTCTGCATTTCAGTTGAAGGTGGACTCAAATGATGCTGTTTCTGTAACTTCTTGATTGCTACTTACGCTGATCCCTGGAAGTTGTAGATAATAGTGTGTTCACAGTGCTCTTAATTATTCGCTCTGTTCAATGGTTTGTCTTTTTTTAATATGCATCCCTGTCATTCACTCTTACTTTTAGTTCCTCAATTACTTATTCTTTTCAGTGGTCATCTCTGTTGCTGAACAGCATAATATCCAGTGAAAAGGCCTTGGCAAGTGGTCATGGAATGTTGAAATTTTGGGATGAAAAAGCTATGGCTGTGGAGGGTATTTCCCTTTCTCTTACAACGGGATCAGGAAAAAATAACCGAATGATGGTAACCGCCTAATCTTTCAAGAATTGGAGATGTAGTCCTTACAGTGTATGTCCTTGAACAACCATATAAAATTTGTATATGATTTATCTACTGGAAATTTTGGGCAAGGTTGACTGACTCTTTGTTTGATAGAGAGATACGGCTAGATTGGCATAGTAGCAGTTCAACTGATTGCAGGGAAATTCGGTATAGAATGAATGAGTAGTGGGTGAATTTGTTACTCATCTTTTCTTTCACTGAAGGGTGATGAAAAGTGTTCTGGCCCAATTCCAGTTGGAGAACATGATCTGGTTTTATGCCCATAATTTGTAATCTACAGTTCGAAAATAATTTAATGAGCAACTTGACCAGCGATACAAAATCCTATTTACTCAAAACATCCCTTTGGTTTTGTTGTCCTCGATTTTGATGGTAATGATATCCCTTGAGCCCTATGTATTAATTGTAATCAATCCTATGATTGACATTTTACAACTCAAAGAATAACTATTTTTTCAGTGAAATTGTTTCTCCTTTCGATCCTATTTATAAGATTTTTGTTAAAAGTGAATATAGTACTTAACACATCCTACAAATATAAGGTTTACATATTTTCTTGAAAAATAGTCATCAATTGATGTAATTTACTTATCTTATCAATTTTATTAATTTAGGGTTTTTATATTACGTAGAAAGTAATTAGTGTTTAATTCACTATATAAAGTCAATTTCTTTATTAATCTAAAACTGTGATATTAATTGTTGGATTGAGCATTTATCACTAGGTTAAGGTTATATTTAATAGTTAGGGTACAATTCTTTTTACAGATTTGATAATGACTTGATCTATATCATCTGTGTTATAGAGAATTGATATAGCTTGTAACAATTTTTTTCTTCAGCAATACCAATTGTTAAGAGTGGATACGATGAATTCACTTTATAATCTGAAGTTTATAATTTCAATTTGATTTTATTTTTCAGTTAATATGAGATTTTACCTCATCTATTAAATATTATATTAAATAGATACTAATTAATATAGTTTAAAATTGATAAGTACATATTAATTCGTATTTTAAAAAAAAAATATCAACATCTCAAATTTAATTAATATGATAATATATAAAAAATGAATATGATGTCTAATTTAATAAAAAAATTAATTTTATATAATGAATTAAATATTATATTTATTTTTCATAATTTTATTATCTAATTTATTATGAATAAAAAAATAATTAATTTAATTAAAAGTATAAATTTCATAAATTTTTATACTTTTTAAAATTATTGTTCTTTTAAATATATTTTTTTTTCGTCTAATTGTTTATAAATTAATATATTTTTAATTAGAAGCATTTTAGTCTATAAAATAATTAATACACAAAATACTAGAGTAATTTTATAAAAATAAGTAAATATTATTATAAATATTATATATATATATATATAAGAAAAAAAAGAAAAAAAAAATCTTTGTAGTTTTTAAATATTAATTTTAATAAGTTAAATACTAATAAATAATAATTTGACTAATTTTTTTTAACGATTTATTATAAAAATATATAGATATTTGAAAAGTAATGAGGTAATTGGTATTTTCTATTATCATATTTATTTTTCTTCAAAATATTAATAATATTTTAGTTGATAAAAATAAGATGTTTATTATTTAACTTTGATATTTCTTATAGTTATTGTTTTTCCCTATATACAGTGTATTAAATTATGATTTTTCAAATATAGACATTTGAACATCAATATAATCCTATCACAAAAGATTTTAGGACTCGTCCTATGTTTAATTGATATTTTCTTACATACCTTAATATAATTTTAAATATCACTAAATTTAGTGACTATATATATATATATTATCTCTTATCTAAATTTGTTAGCTTAAATTTATTTACTTATCTAAATTTTTTAGTTTAAATTATATAAAAAATAATTTTTTTTCTAAAATATTTTATGACATAATATAAAATAAAATAAAAAGGATAAAATAAGAATTTAAAGTAAAATTTACATAATTAATTAGTTATAAAAATAATTAATATATTCTTGAAGTAAATTAAAATAATAAAAATAAATAAAAGAATAACAAAGGTTAAAATTTGACTATCTTAAATTTGATAATAACATATGATATAAATTTTATATTTATTAATTATTTGGTGAAGTTTGTATATGTGATAAATAATACGCTTTATTTATAAATATCTACATTAAGTTATCACATAACATGAAGATATGAAGAACCAAATCATAGCTATGGATCATATGTTATAATGAAGATTCATCATCATACAACATGAAAGCATCTAAAATACACATGTAAATAATCAAAGATCATATATATCTTATCTCACCACTTGAGGAAATCTTCCAACATCCTTTAGAAAAGAAAATCACATCAAACTTAATGGAATGTTGTACTAAAAAGATATAAAAAGTGCAAACTACAAATAAATGTTCAAGATATGTCAATATGTTGGACAACATATTAAAATATACTTTTGTAAATCTGTAATTAGTCTAAACAAGAAAAACTTTTGTAATTGTGAAAAAATGTTCATTATTTATCCAACACATTATTTAATCCCTTCTAGTATAGAATTATTCATTTTAAAAAAAATCACTATATTAGTGAAAGTAAATAATAAAAACACAAATATAAAAAGGGTTAGTATATTATTATAAAATGATCAATATATGATTGAAAATAAATCAATCATTAAAAACGTTAAGTGAAAATGACAAAACTATTACTAGAAATAAATTAAATAATAGAAACATAAAAGAATGAAAAAGAAACAATATATTATTAACACACATAAGTTTATTGACATTAATTTAAAAAAAAAAAAAAGACTTAACCTCACTTCGTTCTAGAAGTTTGGTGATGATGCTCAGAAAGAAAAAAAAAAGATAATATAAGTTTGAGAGTTAATATATTTTTAGCCTATTTTAGAGCACATAGAGCATATGAAGAGAGGAAAGAGAAAACTTTGAAGAAATAAATAATGGAAAAAGATGGGATATTTATAAAATGAGGAAGAATTCCTTTAGTCTAAGAATAAATAAAATAGACTTGTATTTCATTTAATAGTATATTTTTTTGTAATTGATACTTTTATTATGAGATTTTAAGTATCTTGAGAAAATTGGATACTTTTAATTTAAGTTATTTATCTTCAATTCATATTATATTCTTTCATTTTTGTCACTATTTCATTTTACACTTTTTGTTTTCCTTTCCTTTGGCTAATAGCTTCCATAACTTCTAGAATGAAAATATTTAGTTCAAATCCTTCCTACATCCTTCAAATATTAGAGAAAACCTCATCAATAATATTCTTAATATAACAATAATTCAATAAAGAAAAGTAACAAATCATAATAATAATAATGTATGATAATATATTAGTACTAAATAAGATTTAACTACACGTGATTAAATTATATATAAACTTATAACAACATAAGTTTTAATAACATAAGGTTAATATGAAAACGATTCAGAATAAAGGAATTGAACAAAAAAATGTAGCATTCAAAATATAATATTACTTATGTTGTAATGTTATAGCAACCACTATATCTTATAACTCCAGCTCCTATGACAATCTTTCTACCTACAACCAAAAACGAAGTTACATAGACATAAGATTTAGTCCATTGTCTGGCATACCCATCCCTGCAGCTAATTCGGCATCAAGTTGAGTATGTGGTGCTGGACCCATCATTTGTTTTACACTGCACAATGAAACTGTCATATCAGAACCAATATCATTCCACTACAATACGTAAGTGCCAGTGTGCTTGCAGTTCAATTGACAATGATCCCAAGTCCTTGAACAGCCTGTAATGTCTGATGGTGACATCATAGGTTTGTCCAAGTAGGAACATTTTCATAATAAGTGTGTTTATAGAATTCCACATTAGTTACATATGCCAAGGTTGAGTGTTTTAATGTGTGCCTTGTTATCCTAGTAATATCATTTGATAAAATAACTGAGCCACTTAACTTTATATAAATATTCACTTTTACGAAAAACATAGACATACAGTACAAATTCCCACCTTATATTAATTACATGTATAATAAGCAGGGAAAGGGCAAGCAAAGGTAAGTAATTAATCAAGTCACTCAATTGAATAAGAGCTAAATCACATGCATGACTTAATCTATATCAGTTATTCCAGCTTGATTACTTTCCCTTTTAAATAAGAGTCTAGATGAAGGATAAATTTTATTTTGATTAAAGCTCTAAGTCTAATATATTTTATCTAGAGAAGCTTGAATTTACTAGTATTCTGTTAAAGTATACTCAATTATTATAATGAAAAAGCAAGGTATGTTCCTTTCATAGTGTCCATCTGCTTTATGTGTTCATACATCTTCAAGCTCATACATAAAAACACGAGTACAACAAAACACACGTGATTCTATAAATTTAATCAATCTTCACCAATACAAATAACACAAATAAAGGAAGAATATAGGATAGATTCAAATCAAAGCATAAGAAACAGTAGCATACCGTTTCTTGTGTCGCTTGGTCTTAAAGTGCTCATCCCTCACAGTTACATTGGCAAAGTACCGACTGCACAAATCAAAACAATTACTCTTACTAGATCAAGAAACCAGCCAACAACAAAAAAAGCAACAAAAAAGGGAGCTAGAGTCAAATACTTCAGCATCCTATAATAAAATGAGAATTGGAATGTGATTCAATAGGTTAGAGAAAGACGAAAACCCACTCCAATTAAAAGTTTGAAACAGCAAGAAGAAAAATGCTACTGATGCTAACGATAAACACATTAGATGAAGAGAAGTCTAATTGCAAAAAAATAAGGCAATGGCTCCTAAATTGCAGCATTATCAGGGTACTCATCTTATTGGAATCAAACTGTTTTAGAAATCAGTTTTTCAAACTGAAAAGTGAATCAAGCATCGCCCAAAAATCTGTTTTCTCTGTTTTCTACTGTTTTCTCTATATTCCCTTGTACCCTTTTTCTCTTCTATTCCTATCACCTATACTTGCTATCGCAGTGTTCTACGAACACCCAAACTTTTCAACCCCATGTTAAAAAATCAATATTATAAACTTTGTATTTATATTGATAAAACATGAACACAAAGAGGAAGAAAAAGAAATTACTCGCAGTGAGGGCAATAGTACTGTCCCATCCCAGGCAAATCTTCGTCTACGGGTAAAGGGGTTTTCTCTTCATCGGGTATGTTTAGCTGCGCGTAAACCATATCATCCCCTTTCAACTCAAATTTGGTTCGGCGCGCTGTCTTGTGAGAATATCTTCTCTTCTTCACGTGCCTGTGCGGACATTTGCCCCCCATTTTTAGCGTTTCTCAATCGTTAGGGTTTTTCAGCTCTGAATTCCACTTCCCTTGCAACTTGTAATTAGGGTTTTTCTTCTGAAGACGTCGATGGAGGATGAAACGACGGCGCTTCAAATGTATCTGCTTAAAACAATAACACCTAATGTGAGTTGGGTGAGAAATAGGAATATCAAAATGGCCCAGGTCGATGGGCCTGCTTGATTATCTGGGCCGGTCTGATTTGAGATGAGTTAAGATATGAATTTTTAAAGGGCCCAAATTTTCTTTACCTATAAATTTTTTATTTCGGAATGAAAGAGGTCTTTGTTGATTTTTGAAGAGTGTAGGAAAAATACCCAAATTTATGTTTGAATTAATTTTAGGTTAGTTTTTTTTTTTCTAGTTTTAATTTTTTTAGTCAAAACTAGATGATTTATATATATGTTTTAATACATTTTTATTGTTGGTGAATTTTACCGAAAATTACAAAATTATGTGGTATTTTCAATTTTCTTTAAATAAGTAGTGTTCTGATTTTATAATGTAATATTAATTGTTTTTTTTTCTTACTTTGTCTTTATATATATTAATATTTTCTCTGAACTCAATTATAAACAAAAATAAGAGTATATTTAGTGTACTTAAATATAAGCAAATTTCAATTCTCTAAACCTTATTTAATATTACTATTTTAAAAATATCCTCTTCTTTAAACTTAACATCATTTAAAATAAATATAATTCGAGGGTAATTTAAGAAAATTATCTCTCTATTTATATTATATAAAAAATAAGAATATTAAATAAACTTAACTACTATATCAATTATTATAAAAATAGTTAATTTTGCTTAACCACCTCAATTACCTTACTCATTATTTAATGTATTTATTAAAAATATACAAATATTTTAATAAACTTATATAAAAGAGATCTATTTATGATAAAATTTCTTAATCTGTTTGGAAATTGAATTATAATGTTGTTTGGAACCAAACATCTCCGTGAATAGTGAAGATATTTTACCTTTATTTATAATTGTTCAAGAATTCATGTATCGTTATTATTATTTTTGTCAAGTGATAAACCCTATAAATTGTTTGGTCTATCCATTTAAAACGTGATGGAAATTTAATATATTTTTTTTTTTAAAAAGTGATTACGGGTCTAACTCATCTTAAAATTAAATTTATTTTTTTTTAAGTTAATATGGGATTTTCCAACCTTCACGTAGAGGAGTTATTCTCAACTCAAACGTGACCTATTAACAGGTAACCCGAACCTGCAAAATATGCAAATCAAAGTTCAATATATTAACAAGTTGCCGAATTTAGGTCCAACAATTTTGTTAACCTAATTTTGATATTATATAGAAAGTGATTATAGGTCTAAGTTACCTCTAAAACTGGTTAGAAGGTAAGATTTATATCTCATTTATATATTATAATTTGGTTTATTTTTAATTAATGTGAAATTTTTCAATAATTTTAATTTTATTTTATTTTAAAAGATGTGGGTATGAATGTTCAACATTCATAACCTTTTTTTTTTTAATTTTGATTTATTAGTTTTGCGTGAGACAGTGGTGCATTTGTTGGTAGTGGAATGTGTGACGTATATGGTTTTCGTGGTGGTTTCCGTTCATATTGTTTTATCAGAAACGTCAGAATTAAAAACGAATAAACTGTGGACAGAAAAGGATGATAAAATTGATTAGAAGAATTTGTGGCGAAGAGGAAGCTTCCTACTCGTGATCTTCAGCATTGTCTGTGACATGCATGAGACAAAATTTGGCATAAACAGTACAATCGAACGTGCTCTTAAACCAAAAATTATAAACATAAAATAAAACTGAATTTCACACTTTAGCATGTGCTCTACCTACGATGCTAAGACATGCATTACTTTATTCTGATTTTATAATTAAACAAGTAATGTAAGTTACACTTTAACCTACTACTCAAAAGTTTCAGAACCAAATCTTATCATAAAAAATTAAGTTCCCTTCTCTTATTTTATGTGATTTTAATTTCTTTGAAATATAGTAGTTAATATAAGAGTTATCTTCTTCTATTCGATTGTGTCACTTAAATTTATCATATATTTGTAATGGTATGATTTTAGCTTATTTATTAATTCAAATTTATTAATATGATATTGATTTAAAAGATGCATTGAGAAGTAAAATTTTACGTTTTATTTGAAATATATATTAACATAATTAGAATTCTGAATGATTAAAATTGTATATTTGATATTATAAAAAAATATTTTTTCTAATTTATTTATATATTATAGTTAGATTTATTTTTAATTAACTTGAAATTTTTTTTAAATGTTAGAGAAATTTTACATTAAATAAAAATGAAGTTGAACATATAATATATAAATAAGATATAAACATTACTTTCTAAATTGATTTTGAAAATGAGTTATATTCCTAATAATTTTTTACATAGTATCAAAATTTTTTTAACAAAATTGATAGTCGTAAATTGAACTCTTTCTCAATATATTAAACTCTTATTAAGTCTAGATTGGGTCACTCTGTTAACCTAATTGTTAACGGGTCATTATATAAAATTCTGATTGTTAATAAGATTCTTGAACCCAAATTAGATAACATACTAATGAACTAGATCACGTTTTGAGTTACACTCAGTAATCCCTTTCTATAATTTTTTATACTATTTTTTATTTTAAAAAGAAAAAAGAAAAAAAAAAAAAGAAGGTTGAAGAGTTGGTATATGTGTATGAACGTGTAACATCACAATCATATGATAAATGTTGGACGGAACAGGGGTTCGTGGAAGTATGGTTTGGTCTGTTAGCACCAAGACACACAGACACATACTATCATTGTTTGATTCAAAAAACTAGTTGGGAAGTCCAAGTTCTCATAATCTGCTCCATTCTTGTAGTAGTCAATTTTGGATTGTTCTCTCTTTAATGCACCAAGTTCCCTCTCCCGTTGCCACTTATTAACCCATACTTTCCTTCACAACTTTCTTTTTTTTGGATCAAGTCAGCAGAAACAAATTAAGTAGAAAGAAAGTAAGAGAGAAAAAAATAAATGAATACAAAATTTATTAGATTTTAAAGTGTTTAGACTCAAAGGAGTAAAGGAGAAAAGAATAAAAGAAAAAAAAAATTGAGTTTTGTCTCAACTCATCTGGTTAAATGAAAAAGTAAAGAAAATGAAAATAAGTCTTTTATAAAAAATATCTAGTTTTTTTGTCTATGTCTTAGTGTTATACTCTATATCTCCTTTTCCCAATTTTTATCAAGTCAAATGAGAGATACTTTTTTTCTTCTTTGAAATGTTTTCTCTCTTCTTCTTTTTCCTTTAAATTAATTTTTAAATTATTATAAAAACAATATTTTATTATATATGATAATTTATAATTAGATTATTTATAATATTAAAAAAGTATTCAAAATTAAATTGATTTAAAAAAATAAAAATTAATAAAAAATTAAAAATCAATTAAAATTATATTTATTTAATATATTAGTAATTTGATTTAAATTTTAAATTTTAAATAAAAAATAAAAAATAAAATTAAAATACTTATTTTATTTAAATATAAAATTATATATTTTATAGAGAAAAAAAATTATATTATAATTTTTAAATATAAAATTATATAATTTATTTATAAATATAAAAAAATTAAAATTATAAATAACGCATCAATTATAAATACAAAAATTATAAAATATTTTTATATTTAATTTTTTTTATTGTAAAATATATAATAATTTTTTTTGAAAAAATATTTTATAATATTTTAAAGAATATTTTATTTTTTATAATAAAATTCGCTTGATTTAAATTAAATTCTAAAATATTAATTTGAATTAATTCAAATTTTATTAAATTAAAATTAATTTATATTTGATTTTTATATTTAAATTGAATAAATATTTGATAAAAAAAAATTAAAACAGAGTCATGAACCCTTAAATATTAGTATTATTATTTGAAAATATTTTATTAGTGGATATTATTAATTCAAAGATGGTTAAAAATAATTGTAAGAAATAAGTTTTCAAGAATAACAAATTAATAGTTTAATTAAATTAAGAAGGAAATTTATTAAATTTTAAAATGTTAAAAATGAAAAAAAGTAAATAATTCATTTTTTATTTATATAAATTTATTTATTTTTTAGATTTTTTTTTCTAAACTTTTTAAATTTGTTTCTAATTTTGTTAAGATCGAAACATATTATATAAAAGATAACAAAGAATAGAGTAATTCTATCCATCAAAATCTTGATTACAATAAAAAAAATTTCTCTTGGTAAAATTAAATTTCTATTAGCATAAGTTTTCAGGGATGTGTTTAGATGATCAAATAGGTTGTTTATAAATTAGTTCAGAGGCTTTCAATGGTAAAGTACTTTTTTTTTAGTATAATTGCACGTTGAGAGTAGGAATTATTTGACGAACTATAATTTAGTTTTATTTAAATCTAATTATGAGTCAAAGAATTTAGGTTGATTAGAAATTTCATTATGTTCATCTGAAGTTTTTTTTTTTTTTTAAATAAGTTAAAAAAAATTATTTGTATTTATAATAAACGAGTGTTAGAAATTTATCTTTTCATTGGAGATTTTATTTTATTTGGTACCAGTATTTGAAAATAACATTGACACTTAGTAAGAAAGAGCATTTATTAATGTGGAATAAGTGAAAGTATTTGAATTTAGATGTATATTTTTTTAAAAAAATTTATATGATGTTTATGACATGTTGTAAAACTACTGTATTAGATGTTATAATTGATGTAATGTAATAATTATATTAAGATAATAATTTTTTAATGTAATATAATAATAATTTTAGATGATAAATTTTATTATACTAATTTAATGGTTAAAAATCTCATATGAAAAATAAGTATAAATTTTATCTAATTAAATTAATTTTATAGGACTAAACTAAACTTAAAATCTATTTATATTATAATATTATTATTTATCTAACAAATTTATTAAGTGTTATTAAGTTATTAACTATCAAGATTTGTGTATTATATAATAATTCAACGAGATAAAAAATATTTTAATCATTAAATTCTTCGTTTATATTTTCAAAGAGGTATTGTAAAGGACATTGAAATATCGAAGAGAGAAATATATTAATTTATTCGATGTACTATTAAAAGGTATGCTATTACAAGTCAAATTAACATAATAATAGTCATGTATATCGACAACAAAATTAATGACATTTTTAACGCATTCTGATGATTATTATTATTTTTTTCCTTCTCTACATGAGGTTTCAGAAAAAGCACATAGAAGAATGTATATGAAATATCCAATGTATCTGAACTACTAGTTCTTTCAACACATTATCCTATAAATATGAGAGAAGAAAATTTTGAAACGAAGCTTTTCATAATACACACTGAAATTTTTTCTCTACACTCTCTTTATAATGTTTATCATACTATTCATAAGAGATCTTAAACTCAGGCTTATGTTTTATTCTTATGTATTAGATGTTGTATCTTTAATCTCATTTAAATTTTTATATCTTGGGAGAGTGTTATAAATTTGAAAAATTATAATTTAAGAATGCTAGAGAATATTATTAGAAAAAACAATTAAACAAATAAATCTCTTGATATAAATACTAAACTATTTTAAACGAATTTTTCTAAACTAAATTTAAGAATAAAAAAAATGATAAATGTGATTTAATAAAAATATAATAATAAAAAAATGAAGTGAAAGATAAATAAATAAATAAATAATTATAAACATTGATAACTAAGATTTTTGTATTGTTATTCATGGAATGTTATATACAGTAAAAGTATTATTTTATATAAAAATATAGAATTAAATCCAATGCTTTTTGTGGAAATAAGCGAAAGGTCTTAAAACTAGAGTTGGCCTTGTAATCATAGTCAAAAGTGGTTGACTAAAATGGGATTGAAACGACAGCGTAATGTCACGAATGTCGTAAGTCTATTGAATTTATGATAAGCTTCAACCTAAATCCTTTTTTTTTTTTTTTTCTACTTTAACTTTTTTATTTGAATATGGTGTATGTGTTAACTTTTAACTAATAACATATTGTTTTACATGTTAAAATATATTCAAATATTTTAGCCTTTAAAAAGATGTACAATGATGTTGTATGAATTTGGAAACTAAAAGAATATACAAATCAAGTTTCTCTTATCTAATTTTTAATTTTTTTTATTATCACTTAATTAGTTCTTGAATGCATTTATTTCATATTTATGAATAAATTACATATTTTATAATTAAAATTTGTAATATATTTTTCTATCATATTTTAATAAATATAAATATATTATAATTAAAATGATCATATCTAAAAGACTTATTCACAACTAACTAAATATATAATATTATATTTAATTTAGTTTTTCATTTTTAATTTAAAATCTGAATTATATTGTTTAATTGAAAAAAAATAGATTCAAAAGAATTTTAAATAATTATTTATTTTTATCAACTTTTTTATTATTTGTTTACATCGATTGGATTTTAAATATCATATTATCATGTGTCACTTTGAAGATCATATTGGCCATTTACTTAAATTCAATTTGAGAAAAAAAATTTGAAAACGTTCAATCTGTAAATTATTTTAACACTTTTAATCCCCAACTATAATTAAAAATAAAAATATACACAGATACCTATTTTATTTCAACACACCAAATAATATAATTATGCTTATTGGTTCAACACAAGGAAATTGTACTTAACGATTTTTTTTTTCAGAAAGACCTATATATCAAACACAAATTCAACTAATTATAAATTATTATATATAATATTCATATATTATTATTCAATTAAAAATTATTAATCTAATACTAATAAGAATTACTTATCATATAGTTCAAAGTTTTAACAGACACAATATATAAAATATATAGTGATAACATAATATATTTTTTAAGATTTATATAAAATAAAATACTTTTGAATAATAATTAAACAAAGGTTTATTATTTTAAACAGATGGAATTTTTATGTTTAGCTGCTACTTAAAGAAGTGTATTTTCTGAAATTGAATCCAATCCAGATTCATTTATTTGGTTAGAGTTATTTTCTGGAAACCAGACCTGAGAATTTTCTATAAGATTAGAATTATTAGATGCAAAGTTGCATTGAATAACGAAGCACAAAAGTAGTTCATGGAAGTAAAGTATGCATCAGGTGTGAATGTTCTTCTTTTCCGTGGACATGAACATGAACATGAAGATTCCAGAGTACAATTTCGGCACGCAATCTTAGGGTTGTTATTATCATTATCTTTCCACAAACAGTTGCTTCTTCAATCGGAAATTCGTTTCATTTCTTCCCTACATATACCTCCCAATAATTTCAATGCCATGCATGTAAACCAAAACCAAATGCGTTATGAAGTTGACCTCCAAATTTGGACACCCAGCAAGTTCCTCATTTCAAACCAAAATTTACTGGAAAAAGACTTTCAACCTAGATATTTCTAAATAATCTTCTAAGTTATAACTATTCTATATCAAATAATACATTATAATTATTCTATATCAAATAACACATCACATATTTGATTTTGGAGTAAAGATAGTTAATATGGTGTGAAACAAATGTTATAACTAGTTTGACATAAGTATCTGTAAAACTAAAATTCTCAAGCAACATTTGTTATAACATTACATTCATTTCTGGCACAAGAACGTTAACATATATTGGAAGGTAATGTGAGTTTGGGTGGTCTGGAGTTTGTGGAAGCATAGAAATGACGCGTTGTTTCGCAATAAGAAGGTAGATGCAGAAAAAAAATAATTTTTAACTCAACTGAACTCCTGGTTGTGGGTCAAGTCTAGGGTTTCAATGGTTGTTGGATCTTTTTGCAGAATGGTATATGGATCCCTGGTCTTGTTCCTTATGTGTTTGAATAATCTACTTAGTGAATATATGTTAATCATTCAATAAGAAGAGAATTATCTACTTAATTATTTAACTTTTTACATATTTTTACTCAATTATATCTTATAATTGTTTTTTTTTACTTCTAATGCTAATTTTTATTAATATATTTGTCATTACCGATTAAAAAAAATAACACAATTTTGATACTATATTAAAAAAAAAATTTAATCTCGTAAAACTTATAAAAAATAATTTCTAAGATAAGAATTAGATTTACTTATATTATAATTTCATTATATGTTTTAGTTGAGTGAAATATCTAACAAGTTCTTTAACTCAGTGGTCCTCGTGCTTAATGTTTACGTAGCCTACACTCCTCAAAATTTTGAATACGAAAAACAAAATAAATGTTCTTCAAACTTTTCGACCATGCATGGTGTCCACAAAAAAAAAAAAAAGGGTTAATGCTATCTTTAATTTGCTCAATCACGCGCTTTGTTGGGGACCAAAAACGTAGCTGGCTACCAATGAATATTTTTTTTCTTTTTTCTGAGAATGGTATTAGTTTTGTTATATTTAAAAAATCTTATATTAACATTATAATATATATAAAAAATATAAATTTTATTTTTTAAATTATTTTTAAAATAAATTAAATCCATAATATAATTACTTTTTGAATTAGATTTATAATAATTTTCTGAATTATGACTGTAATTTGAATATCTAAATTAAATAGAGAAGTATGTACACATAATTTAGGGGTACTATTGATAATAAATTAGCTACTAGTCTCTATATATATCTTCTTTGTTTTTTCAACGCAATTTAGGTGCACTATTGAAGTATTCTACAATTTTATTTCTAACATTCAATAATTTTATTTTTAACGATAAATAAATTTAAAACTTTTATATTAATTAAAAACAAAATCAAATTAAAATATATAAAATAAATATAAATTTTATTTCATGATATAAATTTAAAATTTATTTTTAATATAATATTAATTTTTATCTTGAAAAAGTTGTTAAAAAAAATCTAAAACTTCTATAATTGAAAAGTACTCAAAATAGTATGCAGGTAATTGATAGGAGACATACTCAGAAAAATTAAATATCCTTCAAATTCTAAGTTAATATAGATGGAGATGTAATTCTTCGTTTTATTTATCTAACTGTTCTAATAGTATTTCATATTTTAACTCCTAATTTAAAAGAAAATAATAAATACAATATTTTTAATTTAATTATGATTTGAATCCTTAAAATTTATAATAATTATATTTTGATATTTTAAATTTATAAATATTTATTTTAGTTTTTTAAAATTTTAATATATAATTTTAATTCTTAAACATCAAATTTTAAAAATTAAAATAATATTTTTAAAGTTTTTTAGTAATTTAAATTTAGTATTTCACGATTAAAATTATATTTTATTAAACTTAAGATTTTTTT
Source organism: Macrotyloma uniflorum (assembly GCA_016859785.1). Classification (NCBI taxonomy): domain Eukaryota; kingdom Viridiplantae; phylum Streptophyta; class Magnoliopsida; order Fabales; family Fabaceae; genus Macrotyloma; species Macrotyloma uniflorum. The sequence goes on along the minus strand of BDMB01000012.1, from coordinate 5,647,121 downwards.
TTTAATTTGAAAGGTTAAAAAAATTATCTCGACTAAAAATATAATTAAGTTAGATTTTTAAATTATTCTTTAAATAACTTAACTATTTATTCGATCGTGAATTTTTGTAGGGTCATGACAAAATAAGACTAAAAATTTCTATGTATACAAATTTTAGTTTTAACATAGATACTATTTTTTTAAAATATCAAAACTAAATGTTTTTAAAAAATAAATATAATTTCATTATAATATAAATTTTAATTTTAACATTTTTATTTAATATGTATATTATAAAATATCAAAACTAACCATTTTTTTTAGCCCTACTATTAATGGATAAATTGTGTCAAGATATCTCTAGACTATGTTTAGGACAGGATCCATCTCAGTCTTAAAGAAACATCTTCTTCATTCATTATGTAGTTCTTGCATGTTGAATGAATCATATTTATATTTACAACATCTTAACTAAAAAATATTATAATATGTAATTATATTTTTAAGAAATAAAGATTTACATTTTATTTATATATTATCCTATAATTTGATTCTATTTTAATTAATACGAAAGTTTCCGATTAACTTTTAAAATTTGAAATTCTTAAAACAAAGTTTCTCATATCAATCTTGAAAAAACAGTATCCTACTTTTCACTATTTTTGTAAAGACATAGTTAATTACACTTTGCAATATCTAAAAAAAACAAACAAAAATGGCTTGCATAAAGATATCTGGGGATAAAATGTTTTAATGCTTTAAAGGTAAAATCTGTTTAAATTATTTCAAAAATGCAATTCAACTTTCTTTTTTTTATTGTGTTTGTGTTTACTTTTAGTATTAAAGTTCAGTGAAAAAGGGTTAAGCACTTTATAGTATTTATAGTATATAAGATTATAGTATTTATAGTATAAAAGATTATAGGATTAATATGGTATATAGATTATATCATTTGATTCAAAGAAGAAATGAGTTATCACTCATCATTGCTCTAAAATTTGGTAATTTTAAGAATAAATTAAGTCTATCCAATAAAAAAAATACACTTTCAAAGTTTTTAAGATATACTAAATTTTGAAATGGTAAGTTTAGAAAAAATTTATATTGTTTATGTTAAGAATATGATTTATATATTCCTTGGATATTTTGTTTTGAAATTTAATAGTAAGTTTCTTAGTATTAGAAATGATGATATCTCTTTAATCAAGGCTCACATTTGTAGATTTTTTTTTCGAAATTAATGTATAACAAATAATTAGAATAAACTATAATTAAAATGAACTTATAATCCAATAGTTGAAGATTTTGGTTTGAATATAATATTTATTTTTTATAGTAAAAGTTCTAAATAAATTAGAAACCGAATTTAAAATAAAAAACATCTTAATTTTATTTAATTTTAGTTTAATATAAAATAGAAATAAATCAAACTAATATTTTATAATTTAACTTAACAATTTTTTTATTTTTATTATTATAATTTTTAAATATTTAAAATTATAAAATATTTTTACAAATAAATATTTTATAATAATTTTTTTATTTATATAATTCCAATTATTCTCATATTTATAAATAAATTATATAATTTTATATTCTAAATTTGTTATTATATTTAAAATATAATTTTATATTTAAATATAACAAGTAATTTAATTTAGTTTAATTTAATTTTTTATTAAAAATTTAAAACTTCAATAGAATCATAAAATTTAAAAAATATATATATAAAAAATCCAATTTAAAAAAATATATAATTTTTTAAAATTCAATTTTAATTAATTTTTAATTTTCCAAATTAGTTTTAGATTTTTTTTATCAATTCAGTTTAATACCTTTAAAATATATTAGATTTATTTAAATTTTACAAGATAACATTATACCCATTTAGATAATAGTTTTATCCTGATAATTTGTATATAGTTTAATATATTTTTTAAAGTGATTAAGTCTAAATGCTTTACTTTTTTTTTTAATAATACCTATTAACAGGGAGGGATTTGAATAAAGAGGAAAATCATTTACTAATTAAATTAAACCAATATTACATATGACATCATAACTCAAAAATCCTTTTCAATGACCAACTTTTTCTTGTTAAACTTACAAACCCTCTAACATATTCATTTTTAAGGTTGTGCTGCTGCAACCTTGTTTTGAGGTTGTGCTGCTGCAACCTTGGCAGTTAAAAAACACTAATAAAAAAAATTGCATTTACTCAGGAAGAAAATTTGTCCAACATTGAATTTCCCTTAATTAGTATTAACAAACAAAATTCTTAATATAAACTTTGAAGGTATATGATGCATTATATTACTTTTGGCATATTGGTAAAAGAAATATAAATTATATAATAATAAAATTGCATGTTGGTATAACAAAATATATATTATAACTGTAATTTTACAAAACCTACATCAACAAATTTGGTTTTCGTTCAAAATGGTATACTAGCAAATGCTAATCAATGTTAAATCACTAGTAAATTACATTTTTTACTTGTCACTCATACAACAATTTCATGTTAATAGAAAACAAAATAATCTTTCTGCTTAATAAAACTAAATAATGGTCGACAAGGGTGTGTAGATACGTTAATAGAATAATAGATACTAAAATTATATAAAAATATACATGCATTTTTTTTTTCCAAAATATTTATATGATATTTATAATCGAGTAAACGAGTATTTAAAGGTAGAATACTTTAAAAGTAAGTCTCCTTAATTTTATAATTTTGTTACAGATGTCTTTGTTGCTAATTCTAAATACTTCTCAAATCATTTCGTTATTTAACAAATGTTGAAGAAAAATTAATTAAATAAAAATTTTATTTTTTATTTATTATTCTTATTTATACTATTTTTTTATGTTAGATTTTATTTAAGGTTTATCTTATTTGATTTGTAGTAATTAATCTTGATTTAACTTCTTGAAAATGTAACATGTTGGTCGAGAACTCTCTAAAACATTGATGATAATCTATAGTAAGATCCAATAGAGTGAAACATGCTTCATAATGGATGGAAGATCCTTTGAAAAGAGCAAGAACCGAAAGAAGCAAAAGTTTTTCAAAGATTAACAATGGTGGTAAAATACGATTTACATATAAGAATCAAAGCATGTTTAGGTATAAACTAAAAGTGTTCTTGACAATTTCTCAAGATTCAATAAAAATATCTAAAATGTACTTTTTCTATCATATAAAATGAATTTCCAACAACATTTTCAATATAATTACATATAAAAATGTTTTTTTTTTTACATACTATATCTCAAAAAATGTCTTTATATTTATGATCGCAAATATAATATTAAAATTCCACTTGTGTATAGAAACAAATACGTCTAAAATTATGGTAGAAGTCCAAAATTATAGAAAAATAAAGAAAAAACGTATAAAATTATAAGGAGGAAGAGTTTACGCAACTCAGTTCTGGTATTCTGAATTGAATGCGTCACCTGGTTTGGTTAGTGAGAGTCCAGTCAAAATTTGATGAGTCAAGAGTCACGATGCAGTCTTTTTCTCAATAACAACTGAGTCCTATTAGGCGGCAACATTGAAAATTTTTTTACATCATTCCCATACAAATAAATTTATATATTTATTATATGAAATATAAATATAAATAGAAAAACATGGTACTATTGGTAAAATTATTATTGTAGTGTTGAAGACAAAAGAAATAAAAAATAAATATTTTTGAAACTCTTCCATGGCCCCAAGTATCATGAACTCATATAGCACATGATATGATGGATGTTATTTTGCATACATAAGGGATGATGTTAGTGTGACCCAACAAACAAACCAATTAGGCATTACCTCACCCACCGTTAGTGACTTATACTCTCCCTTCTTTATTATATATAACCCTCTTCCTTGCCTCACTTTCCACTCTTCAAATAAACCACCAAAATCTTATCTTAGCTACCCAAAAACAATACTCTTATTATCATAATTATTATTCTTTTCTCATACCAACACAAAAATGGGAGAGGTTCGTTTTTCTTCTCTGTATATTCAATTATTCATTCTCTTCTTCACTAGGATTCCTCAATTTTCAATCACAAGTTTCTAATTAAACTCGTGTTGTTTATGGCAGCAAAAGGAACAGCCGAAAAATGAAACCGAGAAGAAACCCGAGGAGGGAGCTCCCAAGAAGGACGAGGGACCCGCTCCCGTCGTTTACAAACTCGACTTGCATTGCGAGGGATGCGTCAAGAAGATCAAACGCACCGCTCGCCACTTTGAAGGTAGTGTAAATCATCATCATCATAATCATAATAATAATAATAATGATAATAATAATAATAATAATCAATTTTCGCTCTAGATATTTTCGTTTTTTAAATTTTATCTTCCTCATTTTGCAGTAATTGTAGTTTATGTATAAAATTCGAGATTCGAAATTGAGAAAATGGCGGAAAAATATGCAGGTGTGGAAAGTGTGAAGGCAGATCTATCGACTAACAAAGTGACCGTTACCGGTAAAATGGACGCCGAGAAGCTGCGAGAGAAGCTCGCCGAGAGAACCAAAAAGAAGGTTGAGTTCGTCACACCTCCGCCGAAGAAAGAGGCCACCGCGGAAAAACCGCCGGAAAAGAAGGCCGAAGAGAAGAAACCTGAGGAGAAAAAACCAGAAGAAAAGCCTAAAGAGGTAATTTATTAGTAATTAGTAATTAGCAATTAATCTTAATTTTTCTCTAATTAGCGTCTTGAAAAATTAAATTCGTTAAGCTGAATTTCACTGACTGACTTTTTATTGATTAATTTTCGGTTCTCTACAGAGCACGGTGGTTTTGAAAATCAAACTGCACTGTGACGGTTGCGTTGCGAAAATCCGAAGAATCATTAGCAAGTTCAACGGTGAGAGAAAGTTGACCTAATTCATTTTTAATTCAACATTTGATTATTATAATTTAAGCAATTGATTAATAATTGAAGTGGCGGTTAAGTGCCAAAGGATATTGACGGTGGTGTCGTGCAGGTGTTGCGTCGGTGAGCCTTGACGGAAGCAAGGACTTGGTGACGGTGAAGGGAACGATGGACGTGAAGGAGATGGTGCCGTACCTGAACGAGAAGCTGAAGCGAAACGTGGAAGTGGTGGCTCCGAAGAAAGAGGAGGAGAAGAAAGAGAAAGACGGTGGAGGAGAGAAGAAAGAGAAAGAGAAAGAGAAAGACGGAGGCGGCGAGAAGAAAGAGAAGGAGGGCGGAGGCGAGAAGAAAGAGAAAGACGGTGCGGCGGAGGCGAAGGCGGAGGTTAACAAAATGGAATACTTGTACCCGGTCGCACCTCCTTCGTTCTGGTACGAAGGAGGACATTTTCCCGGTCAAACAAGTTACGCTATGGAGGTTCACCCATCGTATGGTAATAACAATCATTACGTGGAGCAAGGGTACGTGAACCATGGTTATCCTATGCAGCCACCTCTACCGTATTACATGCACCCTCACGCCCCTCCTCCGCAGATGTTCAGCGATGAGAACCCTAATGCTTGTTCAATCATGTGATTAATTTTCAGTGTAGACTTACACTCGGATACGGGATACGGATACGGAATACGCATGATGTAATTTGTAAATAAAAAAAATGAAAAAAAAGATTGATTCCGTGTTATTAAAAATGAATTAATATAGAGAAATTTTACTTTTTGAGAAGGTAGAATTTTGAAACTATATATGATATGTGTAAGTAGGTTGGTGTTTTAGAGAGTGTTGCCGTCTGGCTGGAGAATCCTGTCCAGAGTTTATATGAAATTAAACGAACTCACATCACATGAGCTGTTTTTTGTTTTCTTTATTTTTTAATATCAGAATAAATGGTTACTATATTTCATTCAGATCTTCATCTTATCGAAACGTTTTAGGTTTGGTTCTGAATTGCCGAGGGAGAACGTGTGAAAAGTCATTGGTTACATGTTTGTCTCATTTGAGATTTTTTTTTCTGCTTTCTGTTTTTCCTTTTGGGTACATGTGGAAGAGAATTTTCATTCTCGATTCTTAACCTAACACTTCTGTTACTGTTTTTCTTTTTCTTTTTTTCTCTTTTCAAATATAATCACGCTTTGAGAATCACATGCGTTTGGATTTGGTGGGGAGCGTTGACAACGTCTTGACAACAGAAAAATATTCAACTTTTATTTAGATTTTGATGAGATGAGATTGCTGCAGTTCAAAGTAAAGTGGGTTTAACCATAAGAAATTACACACCTGCCAAGTACATAGATATTATTACCTTACATAAATTGCAGTACACATTTCAATGACTCCAAGCAACCAATTGCCATTGAAGAGACCTTGATAGGAGGGTAGGAGGGCCATTTCCTAACCTTACTTGAATGGAAGTAGAAATAATGCATCTATAGTCCAAACATATAAATTAATATCTTTTCCAGAAATCATTATGATGATTTTCAATGATCTAGTTGCAGTCCCACACTAGATAGTGCCAAGATAAAGCCTCCCCTTATCTTCCTTTCAAAAAATTTAGTTTCTTTTTCTAACTTTCCTTTTTATTTCATCATTTTTTTTCTTTTAGTCAATATATATGTCATGCATTTGACTCTCGATCATAATGTATTTCAACCCATTTACATTAAGAACAAATAAAAAGAGAAATGAAGATCCGATTTGGTTCGATTCCTAGTAAAACCAAAACCATCTTATTCGTATACAATTCAACTTCATAATTCGTATTGATCTGACAAAAGCAAAAAAAAGAAAAAGAAAAACCCTCATAAATAATGTGTGGTCCTTGTTAATAAGGAAGCTAGCACAACGTAGAGTCTTGTATCATCTTTCTTCTATCACTTAAAGGGTTGTGTGAGAGGTCCATTGCTAGGGCCAATGGCCATTACCTTTTTCTTTTCGTTGGTGTCTTAAACACCTTCACGAAGAAGGGGTTATTAGAACATTAATTAAGTCGATAAATGGGGCGCAGCCACACCATTTAACAAGTGGATGCATCTCTATAATGACTTTTAAACTTTTCATTTATAATGATATTTCAATTCATTAACGTTTGACACTTACCTCCAACTACTCAAATACGTATCCAGTGTGATTCCTCTCGTCACTCCCATGTTTTCACTTTTTCTATCAAGCGCCGTAAAGTATACACTATTACTATTTTTACTTTATTTTTCAATTATCACTTCTAAACGATTTCCTCTAAATTTTATTTACTTTTCTTTCCTTTTTGTCAGACTAATCCTGGCATGGCAACCCATGCTTTACATTTATTTTAGTGATTTAAAAAAAAAGCAGTTTAGTTGTTTATAAAAAGATCACTTTTTAAAGCAAATATCGACATTTTAAAGAATAAGTTAAAAGTATGTTCAAAAGTTAACATATCTCTTCTTTTGATGTGTTTACAAAAGAAAATAGTTCTTTTCGGTAATTATAATAAAAGTTAATCTGCTTTAATAAGAATTTCAGAAAATATATATAGATAGATTGATAGAGTGAGAGAGTTAAAACGTAGCAGATATCTTTATCTTGTAAAAATTCAATATTAATTAAAAATGAGACTGAATTATAATATAAAAGTGAAGTGTAAATTTTACTTTTTGAGCCGATTTTAAAGGTGAATTAGGTTCATAATCGCTTTCTACATGGTATCAGAGTCAGGTTAATAAAATTGTTGGACCTAGATTCGACCACTTGTTAATATACTAGGCCACCTATTAATAAATTATGATCATTTTCTACATGGTTTGAGGAGTCTTGATTGTTAGCAGATTGTTCGAGATGAGGGTATTGAAAAAATCTCACATTAACTAAAAATGAAGTCAAACTATAATATATAAGTTAGATATAAACCTCATCTTCCGAATTGATTTTGAGGATGAGTTAGACTCATAATTATTTTCTACTATATATACTATTTCTTTCAAATTTTTGACATGATATGATTTATCTTTCCCAAGAAAAAAGATATATATGTGGAAGAAACTTGTTCTTGGCAAAATATTCAATTGGGTGGATTACTTCCTCAAGATAATAGAAAGACAAGAAAAAAACGACAAAGGGTGAGAAATTAATTAAGACTTTGCCTAAGATCTTATTATTTTTCAGTTGGGTGGTGGTAAAAGAATAAAATTTTTTGATAGAAAATGAAAATGATATTATTATTTACACAAGGGATAGTAGTGAATAGCCACATATTTATTTAAAGAGTTGGATCCCTAAGATACCCTAATTAATAGAAAGGGTTTTATATTATTATGTTGTGATTGAGTTTGTGAGTTGTAATAGGTATTGGTGATGTAGGACGCATGCTGTGTGATGAAGCGTGGAATGATACATTAGCATGCAATGTGCAATTATTATTTTAATTGTGGATTATTAATTAATTAATTGAGGATTGAGAGAGAAAGCAAGTTTTTTGTTCTTGGTTCAAGCGTTGACTATTTGAGTGTGAAGTTAGGTTTGTGTAATTGTGTAATGTCCCTATGAGTATACCAAATAACAACATATTGATAAACGTGAAGGTATTTATGATTCTTCAACTACACATACCTCTTTTCCATCACTCTAAAGGGGATCAAGAAGAGGTCTTCATCAACTCTTGCAGATCATATCAAAGTTTCGTATGAGTTAGATCATTCTCCATTTATAAAATGCATCAAAATTTACTCAATAACATTAACTTTTAGTTTAATAAGATTGGAAAAAATTGTGATTGGACAATTAATAAAAATGACTTTAAACCTAACTCATACTCATAAAATCGATTCGATAAAATGAGATTTGCATCCACTTTTATACATTAATTTAGTCTTATCTCTAGTCGATATGAGATCGTTAACACACCCCCCTCATGTCGAGATAGGGCAAACAAATAAGTTAAAATAAACTCTTATATTATAATTTTAGTAGACTTTAAATTTAATTCATTCTCATAAAACCGGTTCGATAAAATAAGATTTGCACTAATTTTTATACGTTAATTTAGTATTATCTTTAGTCGATATAAAATCTCTAACAATAATAAATATGTAGTAATTTTGAAAATTGAAATATTTTATATTATTTTACTTGATTTAAGAAAAATAGATAATTTTTGTTAAGAAATTTTTATATTATTTATTTTAATTCTATGTTTATTAAATAGAGTCGTGAGTATATATGAAAGAAAAATATTAAAAAAAATTGATATTACTTATCTAATTTAAAATTTATTTTATCAAACATATGTAATAAAGAATGATAAGTTTAATATATGTACGCCTTTTTTTTTTTTCTTTTCATTTATATTATTAATAAGGATATTTATTATATTAAGATTTAATTATTTATACAGGAAGATGAAGATTATTTGATAAGGATTATCTGAAAAGAAGAGAAGAATAATGATTGAAAAATCCAAATTAGGTTTCTTGGGTGTATTGGGAACACAGAGACGTTGGAAATTCAAAAAGATTCGATTTAGCAAACGTCTAAACATTCAAATACATTCCAATAACAATAACTATTGGCTACGAATAATGACACTTCATGATGGAGACTTTTATATTCTGCTTTTTATGGCAAGACAAAACAGAAAACCCAATCATTTTTCTCTCCTTTTTTTTCTTATCTATTAATTATTTATAAATAATACTTCAAACATAAATTAATCAAAATAATTTATTCAAATATCTATAACATTAAATATTATGTTTTTCAATAAATATTTTTATTTTTAAATTCTAATAGAAACACTAAATAACAAAATCTTTTTAACTTTTGAGAAAAATATGCACCAACCAATCATTTATTTATGTGGTAGCAACCATCATTTCAATGATAGGAAAATGGCATTACTTACGTCATCACACGCATGATCAATGGTGCTTTTCACCACATTTATAGTGAATAAGTCATTAGAAAAAAAAAATGATGCGAAAGGCTTACGATACATGATAGCAATCCAAAGGAATCTTATATTTATTTATTCTATGAATTTTAATTTTTTTTCTTTCCTTCATTTTTTATATAAAATTATTTAGTTTTAGTTTTTGCAATTTTTATATTTAATTAAAAAAAAATTATAATTTTGATCTAATAATAAGTTATATATATTATTTATTTGTTCATTTAGCATAGTTATTTAAATATTATAAAAAATAATAATTAAAAGAAAATAATGCAAATCTTGTAGATAAAAATTAAATAAAAATAAATTTTTATATTTCTATTCGTAATAGTGATAATTATGTTTGATTATATTAAAAGTAAATTTTAATTTTTTTATAAAAGTATATTATAAAATAAGATTTATATTTATATCTAAGATGAGATTTTTAAGTAAGGATTTCTAAATATATTGAATAATCTTCTTAATTTAAATATAGAATTAAATATTTACTAACTATCAAATAACAGTTCGATAAAAATTTAATAATTTTAATTTAATTTATTTTTATAAAATTTACATTTATTTTATATATTATAATTTAATTTTATTTTTAATATATGATAAACCAATTTTATAAAGATTAATTAAATTTAAAGTTTACTTCTAATAATTTATAATAATTTATAAGATGATTTTCTCATTTTTTATTTTTATTTTTTACATACATAAATTAATATTTATAAAAAAATTATTTTTGTAGTTTTATTATATTATATATATTTGATATCCTAATTTTTTTTTACACTTATATAACTTTTTTGACATCATCAAAATATTTCTGGAAGATCTGCCACTAATTTATAGTTATTCTTTCATATTTTGTTTCTGGAAATCAAATAATTTTTTAAATATTAAGGTTTTTAAATCACTGTTTTCTGATGCTAAAATACCAAAAGTTAGTATTCATTTTAAGATTAAGTTGATGGCATATAATATATGATATGGCCAAATTTCTTTTTGTATGTTTTAATATTTTAATTTAAAGAGAAATATTATTATCTTGACAATGGTTACGAGGATATGAACACACATATATTACGTTTAAGTTAGAAATTTGTACCTAACTTTTCATTTAATTATTCGTTCTAGCTTCATTATAGTTGATGAAGTTCTATATATTTTCAATAAACTTATAAATCATGATCACATATTTTTCTGCAGGTGCCGTAGGAATAATGTCACTGAAAATTCTTAAATTATTTGAAAATAAAATAATTTTATAATAATAAATTAAGTTTAATTATTATTACTAATATAATATAATATGAGAACATATTCTTTAAATTTACGTTAATATTAATATTAATGATAATTTTTTTATAATAACAATTAAATAATTTTTAAAAATTTATAATTTTATAGATATATTTTTATCAGGAAATATGTTAATGGTTGATTATGAAGATTTCAAAATGTTTTAAAAAAAATACTTATTATTTAACTATTATTCAAAACTATTTTGAAAATCTTAATAAAGTGTTGAATAATGAGTCTTCTTGTTTAATTAATCTCATAAACTTTGTTTTTATTAGATTGTCTTGGATTCCCTTCATCAATTATCTCTTCACTCTTTTATAAACATAGGCTATCAATGAACATGAAATGATTAAAGATATGAAGACTTTGTTTTTTATTTGGACTTTTCTTATATTAAAATCCTTAAGCTTAATTACAATGTTAGGTGACTAGTCTATATAATGTCCACATAAAGGAAACTTACATTTCACGAAAATGAGTACATTTCAATCACAACTTAAATAAACACTATCAAAGAACATAATAATCAAATTACCATTTAATACATGATGATTAATATAAGATTAAAATGATATTAGATTGATAACTTAAGTATTTTTTACTTTATCTATATTTTAACTAATTTGAGCTTCATAATATTTTTATAAGTTAAAGAAGGAGACACGCTTCAATTATTCAAGAAAGAAGATATCTCAACTCAGGTGATGAAAAAAAAAACATCTTGATTGAAGGATGAGTTACTTATCTCTTATAAATTCTTTTGATTTATTTTTTTTTTCATTTTTATATTCGTTTATCTTTTATATTTTTATACACATCCAATACTGTAGCTTATAAAAAAATATATTTAATTGTTCTTTTATTTTTTATTTTATAAATATTATTGAAAACAGTCTTTTTATATAAAATAAAAATTAAATTAAATTTTTAATGATAGAATATTTTAATCTTTTTTCGTGTCATCTATTTTTTATAATTCTTTCAAATCATACTTGAAATATAAAATATTTATGATTATATTTGGATACTTAAATTAATAAACAATACAAATATAATTTAGTATAATTTAGTATGTGATTAAAGATAAATAAATCATATTTAATAGATATTACTTAGTAATTTAGTAATAGATTATTTTAATAGATCTTAACTAATAGATAAATTTGATAGATAATAAATTTAAATTAATATATTTATTTTATGAAATGTAATTGATTGGATCTAAATTATTGAATTTGTAAAACTCGACTTTAATGATGTGATATGATAATGAAATCAAATACCTTTCAAATACAATGTTGTCGATTATGTAATATCGGTTACACAGGTTTTTATTTAATTTTTATTACAATAATTATAGATTTTTTTTTAAATTATCGAGAGAATGAAATTATTGTAATAAAATTATTTCAAAAAAGAATATATTATTATTATTTTTAATCTGACGAATAAAAATTGGGAAGGATGGATAAATTTTAATAAAACGACGCAAGTAATTCACAATTAGAGCAAGTTGATGGCAGCATCAATGGAGGAAAATGGCAAAATATGAACGCAATTAATTAAAATTGGTTAAAAAACGTTGGTTACAAGGACATTAGTAATTATTAAGGGTTTAAAATCCTTTGGTTTTTTATGGCCTAAACTGGTGCAGTAGAGGTTTTAATGGTTGATTGATGTAGATTAAGGTGAATTATAGATCGATAATGGATGCAGTTACGTGAGATAATTGAAGTTAAGATAAGTAAAAGTATGAGATTAATTAATGAAGAAGATTGAAAAGAAGGTGATGAGTAGTTTGTAAGCATTATGAAAAATTTGACACCTCTAAAAGTTGAAGGAGATGTTTCCTCATTCCCATGATTACTGAGTCTTTATGTGGAAAACGCTTTGAGAAAAAAAAGGGGAAAATGTGAAAGTTCCACGAAGCACATAAATCACTGGTTTCCAATTCTATACGGACCAAACAATGGAACAGTACAACGTTGCTCTCTCCTTTTATTCCCTCCTCGGTCCCACTATTAATTACTTTAATTTACACCATTCTCATATTAAAAATTAATCTAATTAAATCTCATCAATTTTATTAATTTTAATTTTAATACTAGATAAAAAAAATATAAATATCTACTTCATTTTAAAAATTAAAAATTATATTTTATTTATATATTATAATTTAACTTATTTTTAATTAACTTAATATTTACAACAATCACGTATATCATCACATAACAATAGCTTAACATTCAAGAGTATTAAAAAATTTACTCACATATAAAAATACCTATTATTAACTTCATTAGCCAAAGGGAAGATTAATAAAATATTCTATCCATAAATTCAAAGTTATTTTTTAATATTATATTAAGTAATTCTTTTTATTATTACTTTTAAATCATATTGATTTTTATTAATAATATATAACTATGACACTTCTTTTCTTGAAAAATAAAAAATAAGATCAATTTTAATTCAGATACGTATAATTACGTTTCAAAGATCTCTCACTACTTTAAAAATAATTATTAATTATAATATATAAATAAGAAATAAATTTTATCATCAAAAATTAATTGTAAAAATAATTTAAAGCTTACTCGATAATACTCAATAAAATTATTGACGGACCACATTGATAAATCTCACATTCTACATTATTCTAGAACTGGTTGTTAATTTCAATTAAATTTTACAGTTTACTTCAACAATTTTTGTTTACTTTTCAATAAGTCTAAATTAAAATATGTTTTTTTACATCTTAAAAAATTATTATTTTTTATTTCATAAATTATTTTATAACTAAATTAAATTTGATTTTCATATAACTTTACATAAAAAGTTGATATATTTTTTTTTTATTTGCATAATCCTATATAAGAGGGTAATTCAAGAAATTTAGTAAAATAATGTAACTAAGATTGTTTGTAGTTTCACGTAGAATCAAATCAGAATAAAAATTTTGTGCACTTTTCCATTTCTTCATCTTATTTATTTTTATTGTTAATTTTGATTTACTATTATCTTTAATACTATTGTAATCATATTTCTTTCATCAAAGAATTCAATAATGATTTTTTAAAGATATTATTATTTTTCAAGATTTTGAAAGTGAACCAATTCACACCCCTCTTACAATATATATTGCTTATTTTTCTTTTTAATTTAACTTGCACAAATATATTTAGAGTGATCTTAGAAATGTGATTAACATTTAACTCATATAATAACTTTTTTTATATTTACAAAATTATCTCCCATTGTCATAAGTAAATCATAATTATCATACTAACACTAAAAAAAATTATTACTCATGAAATATTTTCCACGAATTTTTTTTATGAAAAAAAAATTAATTACTTATTGAATATTTTTTACAAATTTATTTTTATAAAAATTTTTCATAAATTTATTTATGAGAAATTTTTTATAGATTTATTTATGAAAAAGTTTCCCATGTATTTGTTTGTGGGAAATTTTCCATGGATTTGTTTGTGAGAAATTTTCTATGGATTTTTTGTGAAAAATTTCCTACTAGTTTTTTACCCACAAATTTCCCACCACCACAAATTTGTAGGTAAAAGGCTAGTAGGAAATCTTTTACAAAAAACTATAAAAAATTAATGGAAAATTTCCCACAAATAAATCTATATGAAATTTTTCATAAACAAATTTATAAAAAATTTTCCACGTAAAAAATATTTAATGGATAATTAATTTTTTTTTTTTAAAAATAATTTCATAGAAAATATTCCATAAATAATAAATTTTTTTTAATAGTATAATTTGTTATAATTTTTTTTTCTCCGTACTATCATATAAGAAAATGTTTTAAAGTCAAAATTATATATTTTTTAAAATCATTGTTGACGAATATAAAAATCATAAATGACACACATATATTATAGTAAAAATATCCATATGACTAGAATAATCTTTTACCAGCAATAGAGCTAATCTCTATAAATAAATTTGAACTATGAAAATATTTAGATAAAGAACTTGATACAAATTTAAACTTGAATTCTAAATTGGTGAAAAAATAATTCCTTGAAACATAACACAATATCTATTAGTTATGTATGATGCATGTTATAATTTTTTATCACATGAAAGATGGAGTCACTTATTGGGTAATAAATTGACTAAAAGATATAAATATTATAATTTTGAAAAATTTTAATATGTTGGGTGATATATATATATATATATATATATATATAATAATAATATATATATATATTTCTCTTAAAAAATAATATAAAATTATAATATTTTATTTTTATAAGAAGGTCTATCTAAAATTAATTATTTTATTTTTAGTAAAATATAGATTTAGATTTATATTTGTTGTATAATTTCTATTCATAGTTTAGATTTTAAAAGTTTACTCACTTTTACTCAATTTCAAATGTTATTCCCATCTAATATCTATTATATATGATTGAAAGTGATTGAGTTTAATATAATTTTTATTCAACCGTGACTTTGCAATGTGTGTAGAATATAGGATTATAATATTTTATATTTTAATTAAATTTATCTAATATTAATAACTTTAATTCAAAGTATGAGTTTGAATTTAAATATTACAAATATTTTTTAAAGAAATATATATTTGAATTTCAAATTCAATTTAATTATTTTAATTTAAATTTATAAAAAATATTTCAATCCATTTTTACATAAAATTATTAAATTTTGATTTGATATTAAATGAATCGAAAGAATTTTCTAACCTTTTTTTTAATAAATATTTTATTCTAATAAACATGATTCTTTTTAATGTCCCTCCTTTATATATATATTTTCCGAACAATTAAAATAAATATAATAAAAGTAAAATAAAAACATATTTCAATTTATACATGGAATAACAATTCATCAAAAATAGTTTTAAAAATTGGAACTAAATGCCACAAGAAAACACAGTTAAGGAATTTTAAAGGTTTTGCTTTTCATAAATACTTATAAAAAATTACAAAAATTAAGAAAAAATTACTAAACTTTTCTTATAACTCAAAAATCAACTATTATATATATATATATATATAAAATGAAATATTATTTATTATTATTTATTTTTTTCAAATAATATTTATTACATATTAGCTATCATAAAAAAATATTTCTTATTAAACAATTTTGTAATTAATACTTAAAATCAGTGAAAAATATAATTTTTTTTATAAATTTATCACAAATTTCCCACCATCATTAATTTGTAGGTAAAAAATATAAATAAAAATTATTTTTTACAAAAAAAAATTTATGAAAAATTTTTCACAAACAAATTTGTGAAAAATTTCTCACAAACAAATTAATAAAAAGAATTTTCACAAACAAATTTATAAAATTTTTTTTATAAAAATAAATTTATAAAAAATATTCAATAATTAATTAATTTTTTCTATAAAAAAAATATGTAAAAAATATTTTATAAATAAATAAATTTATTTTTTATATTATTTTTATTATTTATTATTTTGAATTTTTTTTATATAAATCTGTTAAAATATTATGTATATAATAATAATATTATATGTATAATTAGATTATTGTTTAATTATATTTTCTTTTTATAATAATATCTCTCAACTCATATATATATATATATATATATATATATATATATATAAATAAATATAAGATAAACTATATAAATATATATTCTACCAGAGAAATTTAGTTGAATTAGATTTTTCTTTTATATAAGTCCTAGAAAAAGTTATCCTTTCATGTGATTATACGTCCATGGATCAAATTAAAAATGTGAAATAAGTGAAAATATGAAAATATCTACGCGCTTGTGACATAAAATACAAGTTTAAGTGTGTTGTGTCGGTCAGTGACAACGTTTAGGTCTTTTCCTTATGCTTGTCATGTGGCTTTGGTGGGTTGGCTGAGTCATGTTAAGAATTGATGCAATTGTTTTCCACGTCAGCACACGTCATTTTTAGGAAGAGTTCAAAGCATTCTGAATGAAATCCACAACCCTAGCTAGTCATTACATGCTTCATTCGTATTTGGCTATTTGGATTTTATGATAACTTCATCACTTCAAACCCACCCACCTTCACTAACCTTTCAATTTAACATTCATTCTTATTTTTTAATCGGAACCTTCCTCCAACATTATCCTCTTAATCATCATCACACCCTAACCTTTTTCTGCTGGGTCTCTGCCCTAATCATTTAATTAGGTTAATAATTCAAAAATCTTTAAGATGGATAAACTTATAAATTCTCCAACCAAACAATTATATATACTTTACCTTCCATTTCTGGCTTCATCACATTCACGTTCTGTTACACCCTTTTTATATTGCTCTCACCACTTACTTGAACATTCATCACCTCAAAATCATAAACGTGTAAAGTTACGCAAATTGCATGCATATTATGCACCAACTACTTATTAACAATGTTCAAATTATAATCACCTTAACGATTCTCCAACATAGAATTGCATGTCACATTTTATAATTCAAACATATCTTTGGAGATGAATAACAAATTCAAAAGCGACAAAGTATCAAAGTAATTTTAGTTAACCACTGTACGTATATATATATCTATGTTATCATCACGTAGATTTTTCAACATGTTGTATTCAATGGCTAGTTTCAAGATATCATTTTCTTTTAGCTATTGTTTATTTGTACTGTCTTTTGCGAATAATTTTCATTGTAAGCATACATTTCAAAACCCACGGCAATTACCATGGTTTTCAAACTTGACATTTGAATATTACAAATTCAAAATGGTTAATAGAGTTCCATTACACAATTCTAATGCAAACATTTCCATGCATCTTTGTCATTGTGCTCATTATTCATTGAGAAAATCGAATAACAAGATTCTATTTAACATCATCGTTTTTCTCTATGGGATCACTGTTTTTATGCAAACCATGCGTATCTTTCAAAGAAACGACATGTTTGTACATTATTAAAAATGTTTAATACTTTTACTTTACAAAGATGCTATGTGTTATCCTATTTACCTAGTTTTTGCCCACTCACACCAATGATAATGCATGTTGAAATTTAAAATGAGTTGAAATCGCATATTGAATAGAAATGAAAAGTTTAACAGAATTTTGAATAAAAAATGAAGTCATATTTATTTATATAGTTGTGATTTAGCTTATTAGTAAAAATCTTTCCATCCCTTTCTAAATAATTTAATATAAATTGATAGAAATAAAAAGTTTAAATAACATATAAAGAAAAAAGATACACAAATTATTAATCTTAAAATTTTAGATAATTATAATTTATGCGGTATTACCCGATTTTTAAATACCTAACATTGCATGTTATATAACTTGTGATTTTAGTTTAAAAAATAAAAACAATAAAGTATGACACATCACAAATGCAGTGTTACATCATTTTAGTGCAGCATGAAGTTGTACATGATTCCAATTTCAAGTTGTACTACATTAATTCAAATTCAGTGTTCTTCAGTAAATCTGTGAGTACAACAAGGTATTTTGGTGCTATAGATATGCATCAAATTTTTAATTCTAAATACTTAAAATTTTGTCCTCTGTAAAATGGATTATATTCTGGTTGGAAAACATATTATTTTGTTGGAAAAAGTGTGGTTTTGGTGGTTAACTTTTATAATTTTTGCATGAATGAAGAAAAAAACGACAGTTGTTGAAAAGGAAATTGTGCCAAACAACATTGGATGTCGAAAATACAAAATAGAAATTCGAGGACTCTGCAGTTGTTGAGTTAAGACTCTGAGGAAGGAACAGTCATGAATGTGGTCCCCACTTCCCATTTCTGACTCAGCCGTGACTATGATTCGCACAAACATTATGTCGGCTACTTAGGATGATGGGGTATGACATGATACATCATTTAATGACATGCATGACATGAAAATGCATCATCCATCATAGATCATGTGGATGATAGTCCATTGCAACCATAGTTATTAAACTCAAATTAATTAATAGTCAGAAATAAAAGTTATAATATTGATTATTGAACTTGTCAGTTAGAGCAGTGTAACCAGTTAAACTGTTTAGTAACATGTGAAGTGTGAACTGGTTTTTCAAGAATCGATAGATATGATGTCATCAACTGCATTTTATTATAAACAGCCAAAAAAAATTAGTCTTTCATTCTTTCATGCTTTTGAAAAATAAAAACAAAAGCTTGAAATGACGTTATTATCATCGAACTGAAATAGAAGACTAGAAAATTGTCGAATAAAAGAAAAATTGAAGATCATCGGATATATCAAGAAAAAAATAATCAAAATTTTGAATTATTTGATGAAAGGTTGTAAATTTGACAGAATTCAAATAATTTAGATATGAATTTGATATGGTGAACGTTGATTGATTAATTGTAGGTTGCTTAGGCTAAAAGCTGGTCTGCCATGAAATGACAAGTTTAACTCAAGTACTTCTTTTATACATATGATATAGAAGAAAAGAAAAATAAAAGTCTAAAAAACACAATCTCATGTAAAAGAAATTACTAGAATTGTTTGATGGAGAAAAGAGAATCTCACAAAATTTGATTATGTATTACAAATCTTTACTTAGCAATTTTTATTGTAAACTTATCCTTATCTAATTTGCAATTTTTCTATAACATATTTTAATAGATGATTAATTTTAATTTTTAAAATATAGAATCTTCAAACATTAACTCTAATACCATGAGATAAAATCAATTTATGACACAAGGATTTATCGTTATTTTACATATATTAATTTTATATATATATATATATATTAATTTTGTATATATTTAAAAGATGTAAAATTTTCGATTAATATTTCTTTTGTCTTCTATAAAAAAGATTCCAACTTATTTATATGTTTCAACCTCTAGCACATTCTTATCGTAGCAGTCATTTTACATCTTGTTTTGTATACTGTTAATATTAATAATACTGATAGAGCTTTTTCATGAGTGGACTATTTTTTTTATATAAATTAATATTTTAATTATATTATATTTGATATATTTGACATTTTAAAAAAAAATATATTTATAAATTTATTTTTCACTTTCAAAATACTCATTAAAGATTTGCTACTGATTAATAAGGTGTGAATGGATTGGTTTATTATGGGATAAATTAAAAATGAGAGTTAAAATTTTATAACCTAATTCCACTTATTATAGATTAATGAAGTAGGTAGATTGATTGATTTAAATATAAGTTTTATTTTTTAATTTTTAAAATTATTAAAGTTGATGAATTAAGTGTATTGACCCATTAAAATTATTTTTATTTATAAATTTATTTTCACTAAAAATATCTTTATTTGTAAATTTAATTTTCATACATGAATAAAATAAACTAAATTAATAAAAATTTAAAAAATTATAAGTTATTTTTAACTTGTTTAATCAGTAATTAAGTGAATTAAATTTATTATTTTTAATTTATTATAAGAATTAATTTCTTTCTAACCCCACCAAATTTAATCTGATAATAAATTAGATTACTATACATAAACAATAGAATTTAAAATGAGTTATAATTTTACATTAATTTAAATAAAAAAGTTAAATAATATATAAATAAAAAAATATATAAATATTTAATTTTAAAGTTTTGAATAAAAAATAAAATCATATTCTTTTATATATAATTATGTTTTTATTGTATATCGATAAAAAAATTTTAATATTAATTTTTTTTTTCAATATTTATCTAATCTAAAAGAATATGTAAAAAATATTAAGTTAAATGTGTTTTTTATTAAAAATTTTAAGTGAAAAATAAAATAGTATTTTTTTTATTAGAAGTTTTAGATATAAAATAAATTCGTATTTCTTTGTATGCTTGATAATGAAGATCTCTGGATGTTTCTGGATACCTAACACCAAAATTCATACTATATAAATGGTTATTTATTAGTACAGTGTTAGTGTGAGTTATGTTTGAGTTTGAAAAAGGTTTAGGATTATGTTGAATCTTGGTTCTATTTGGACCGAGAACATAAGAATGTGGTTAGCCACCAAAGAAGAGAGTGAGTGGGTCCATCCCACGTCAACAACACATGGCGCTGTGTTGGAGTTTGAATTTGCACGCCACGAGTGTGTGTTTAGCCCCAAACTCAAACACGTCTCTTACATTTCACGACTTGATTTAAGCCTTCTGCTTTCACTTTTTTAAGCAATAAACACTTTTAGGACACCATGGAATCATGCTTAAGCCCATAGTCAAGGCGTAGATTTCTCTTTAAATATTGACCAACAACACTCTCTCCGTTCAAAACCCACGTGCACTCCACTCTACACAATTCAACTTTTCAATTTTTCAATTTCGATCATTCCTACACATGCTCAACTTTCTCCATTTTTTTGAGGTAAAGTTGGTGTCTGTTCAAAATTCTTTTCGATTTTAAAATGCTGACTATGTTTCGTGTCATTTTTTTGACTTCCTATATCAACTTTGGATAAGGATTGGAATCAGTATCTCAGATATTCAATTTTCTTTTCCCCTGTAAAATTCAATGTTTTGACGACCGTCGCCGGTAAATTGCTTACTAGTTGTTGGTTAGGTGGTATTCGAAAACCATAAATAAATACCAACAACATTTCTCTTTTGCATATTCTTTCAAATCTTGTTTTATTACTCATACGTCTTATTCATTATGTTGGTAACAATCTACGACAATGAAAGAATAATAAAAGTTGAATTACTTCCCTTACTTCAAAAATTTAATATTTCTTTAAATAATTTTCAATATTTTGGGTTATATTAAAAATGTTACTATATATAATTTATTTCCAAGAAATTGAAATTTATAATTTATTTATATTTAATAAGGTAAAATTTCTCCAATACTTAAAGTTCAAATATAATTTATTAACGGATGAATTAACTATTTTATTTAATTTTTATTTTTTTTATAACTAAAAGTAGGAATTTAAAAAATGAGTTTTGCTTTATGCACTGATTGATTTAGCTTACCTAAAAATAGAGGCTGTATTTAAAAATTTAACCCACTTTAATTTCGGCCCAACTAACCCAGTCCCATTATTGTCCTGGCTCGTAATGGGCTAGGCCTACTTGTAGGCCCAATTTGTATTTTTTTAATAACGATTTAAATTATTATTACAGATTGTTTACTCATCATGTTGATATAATTAATCTTTTACAAAAAAAAGTTCAAATATTTGCAGAAAGAAAAGTCCATATTAGTGTCACTGTCTTGAATAAAGTTGTTTTTCGAAAGAGGATACTCGTTATTTATTTATTTATATCTATTTAGTGTTTACCTCTGGATTTAAGATACGTATAATTTTTTTTTTAAATATCTTAAAAAAAATTCTTCTCATACTTTTTATAAATGAAAATTTAAATTAATTCATTTGAATCACAATTTACGCGTGACAAAATTAGCAAAGTTTTAGGTTAAAATTAAATAAACTTAATCTATAGTCTAATGCGAAAATATATTACTCACACTTTATTAATTTAATAATTAATTTAACATTTTTACTATATCATCGAATATAACAAAAAGTTATGATAAATCTAGATATTTATATTCCATAATATATATATTAAATTTTTTTTTTACAAATAATTTATTATATATTTTAACTTATTCTTCAAGTTTTATATTTTTTTCATGTTATATTCACGGTAAATATACTCGTTTTTTTTTTTTTTTTTCTGAAACTCATATATGTAACCTTTTTATTGAATTTAATATGAAATATACTACTTCTCTTTAAAATTGTGTGTTTATTCTTATTATAATTGAATTAGCCACTTTACTAATTTTTTTACATTTTTTTAAGAAAAACTCTTATTTATTAGAAGAGTAAAAAACAAAATATTTAATTAAATTGGATTTTCTTAATATGAATGTGTTTCTTTTCATACCAACTCTTATCCACTCTTATCTTATTTATTATCTTTAATATGAATGTTTTTCTTTTCATATCAACTCTTATCCACTCTTATCTTATTTATTATCTTTATTTATTGCGACAACAAAAATATTATTTAAATTTTTTATAATTCAATTTTTCAAATTCATAAAATATATTAAAATTAATTATCACATGTTATATTTTTAAAACAACCATTATATTACCTTTTATTATTTGTTTATAAATTTTATATCTATTAAAAGTTTTCATTTTTTTTATCCACAAACTTACGATTTATCAGTTAAAAATAATTTAATTTATAATATTAATATATTATCTTATATATTTATTATTTATTATAACTTGCACTTTTAGAATTTTTTTATATATTATTATCGTAATTTTTTTCAATTTTCTCTTCGCTTCTTGTTGTTATCATGTAAGAAAATCAATTGTCACAAACGAAGTGAGTTTGTCCTGCATACGAATTTGTCAGCAAACTATTATTTTGATTATATATGCAAACTCATGTTTAGAAAATCATTATAAATCTTTTGCTGTTAAATTGTTTCCAATATATATTATTCTTTTATTACTTGATATACAACTCTTTTATAATACCGATATATGTTAATAATTTATTAATCAACAAACTAAATTGATTTCTTGTAAATTAAAAACTTATAAAAGAAATAACTGATCAATTTAAAAAATAAAAAACTAGTAATGGAATAAAACAGTACAACCAAAATTACTAATTCCATTCCAGTTCTCAAATTTTGATTATATCATTCAGGTAAATACCAAAAAAAATAAGAAAATGAAAAAACACAGAAATGCCATTATTGTTATTATTATTATTATTATTTTTTTTTTTAATTTTGGGATAATGCGAACCTTAACCGCGATCATCGGCGACGAAAACCTTGACGCCTCTGTTCCTCAAAGCCTTAACCACCGTCCACACCTTATCTCCGTTGTCCACACTCTTCTTCTCGATCTCCCTCTCAGCGTCAAAGTGGACCCCACCTCCCACTCCTACCTCCGGCGCCTCGGTCTTCAGCCGCATCGCCAACACCTCCCCGACCGACGCCGCCGCCCTCGCGTCACACCCCTTCCCCCACTCGAACGCGCTTCTCAGCGCGTGCTCCACGCTCGACGCACTCGCCACCTCCCTCCCGTTGTTCCCTTCCACCACCTTCGCCGTCATGTGCTTCGCCGACACAAAAACCCTCAACACATACCTCACCATCATCACCATCCCAACGCGTTGGGCTCGCCCAATATATCTTGGGCCTTCCTCACCGGCCCATTACAAATCTAGAAACCCCGTTTTTAAACCCACACGAATGTGGTAACACGTTTCAGCAATGGCACCATCTACGATTACGCTCATTCCGCCACGACTCACATTCCTCGCGTATCCCAGAAACAAGGTTTCTAGAATCTTCCATTTCCGTTCTCCTCTTCCGCGTTCTATCTCCGCGATGACCACTCCGCAAGGATCCTCTTCTACCAAAACGGTGCGTAGAAGCAAATTTAATCTTACTTATTGTTCTTTACTATCTGTGTTACGATTGTGATTTAGATTGGGTGCAGGAGAGGGTGGTGATAAAGGGGAGGGTGCAGGGAGTGTTTTACCGGAACTGGACGATTGAAAATGCGACGCAGTTAGGGTTGAAGGGGTGGGTGCGCAACCGGAAGGACGGGTCCGTGGAGGCTCTGTTCTCCGGGAGTGTTGACGCGGTGCAGGAAATGGAGCAGAGGTGTCGACGTGGCCCTCCCGATGCGCTTGTCACGGGTTTTCAGGTTTTCCCCTCCGATGATGACCCTGGCACTGGATTTCACCGCAAACCAACGCTTTGATCTTCGATCATTCGAGTGAATTCGGTAATTTCCCTCGTATGTTTCGTGCCATCGACCTGGAGGTAGTGAATTTCTGTCCTTTTTTTTATGCTTTGGTGGTGTATAAATTGTGTATGGAGAAGAATAAGTAAATTGAGTACTTAGGCTCTAATTTTGTAATTCCATGGAAAGTTAATAGTGGTTATTATGGGTTTGCTTAATGCATTAGTTTCTTAAGTTTCAAGTTGGAGGTATTATACTTCGAACTTGTTTTATTGTTTCCTTGTAGAAGAAAATAAAAAGAAAACTAACTAAAAACTCTTTTCCTATTTATATTTACAGAACAGTTAGTTTGTAGACACCATTGATGTTAGGGACTTAGAAATAAAGGAGGTAGTGTTGCATACATTGGTATAATCCAGAATTGCATATTTAGCTATTAGCTGAAGCTAGTGGTATGAAATAGATTTCATATAGTAGTGTTACTTGCTGTCATATTCTGAATAATTATCATGATGCATTAAAATCAATCCTAGGTATTTATTTCCTTTAATATGGTTTCATTAGTGTAGACAAGATCCCGATCAGGTTATGTTTTTCTCAAATTTCATCCTAAAGCTAGACATCATGGGGACATAAAAAGGTATGATAGGGGTGATGGTAGAGTGCACTGGTTATTGTTTGGCCTGTGAGGATTATGAACCACCTGGTAGTTTAATATGCTCATTGGCTTTTGACCGTGAGGTGTGAATCATTATTTAATGTTCATTAAGATGCTGTACTAGTTCGTCCTGAGGTTTGAATCCAAACTTCTATTTATATGAACCTCTATCGGGACTAGCACTTGACCATTATTTTGATTAATTTTCATATCACGTGGAATTGAGTTTTTCAATTTTCAAAAGCAAGAATTAATAATAAAACTTGATTGCCATTCAATAAATTCCCTCTCTGTTATCGTCGCTATCGAAAAAGAACAACACTAATAGTAAATAACAGTGCCTTCTAAAAAGTGACTTGCTTACTTTTTTTGGTATCTTTTCAATGATTGCCAAACTTGTAAATAAGTAAATTGATTAATATAGGTAGATGGACACCTCAAAACTTCGGTAAATGAGTTTAATTTTGATATCTTTAGGGTAAGATATTTTACTATTAGAAACCACCTTATATATAATTTTTAAAATAATTAAGTTAACAATTGTTTTTAAATATATATGACAGCTCATAATTGAATATAAAATACCGTATAGTTTTATTCCAATAAAACTAAAAAAATATAATAAAAATAATTAAAAATTTTAACAATTTAAAGTTTCAGACTAATTTAATAATATTCAAGAGGTGTTCTACCAAAAGAATAATATTTGTGACGTGTTATGAAAAAAAATTACGATTAAGTTGTATATATCTTCAAACACAAACAATAGACTTTTAACATAAAGGGAATGAGCTTGTATATTATCCACATTTTAGGCTCCAAGAGGTTTCTAAAAGCACTAAACACTTTCATCAAATAATGTTTTTATTGTTTTTTATACAGATGTCTAATATATATCTAGGGTCTAGGCTTCATTGAACAAATTCTCCGACATTTAACTCATACTGCAACAAAAGAGGAAATAAATATAATCAAAGTAACTTGAAGATATAAGCTGATATCCTCTGCCATATATTATTAATAGTTTAAACTGCAGTGAAAAGTAAGAGCCGGTGGAAGAATATGCTTATTTCTTTATTGAAAAAACGATTTCATTAAAGAACTCAACCAATGATTTCATTGAATAACTCTACTATAGAATCTACATGAGGGAATGGGTTTTTTCAATCTGAGATATGTTTTTTTATGCAAGAACGATTATTTATTTGTTGTAGTTAGTTATAAATTATATATATATATATATATATAAATAAATAAATATAAACTCTTTTGTATTATATTTTTGTGTGAATGTGTACAAGGTTCATTTTATAACAGTTTTTTTTTTCTCTTCAATATAGTATCAAATCAAAACACATTCATCTTCCATATTTCTGATTTTCTTTTCTTCTTTTTTTCTTCTTTGTGTCTTAATCATTCTGCGACAATTTGAATTCTTTATTTCTTCATCATTATGATAAATCTTACCTCTGATTTCTCAATCACTCACTGGTTCCATATTCAACACTTGACATCAGTTCATGCCGATAAGAGCAATACTAAGTTTATTGATGTGTTTTTTTACCTTGGATTTGCAACAATAGTATTTTGTCTTGGATTTCAGTTCCGTTTCCAAAAATATATAATGACTAAGGTTTTTTTTATTATGTGGCTAACCTATAGTTCATTCTTCTTATCTTCCTAGAAATCTAACAACAACATAATACAAAATATATCTAACTAGAATCAATTCAGTTCAAATACTACCTTTCTTTAAGTGTCTTATTATCCACACATCCTTACTCAATAATATTTTCTGTTTAATTTTTTCTATTCATGTCAATATATTCATTAACTTTTTAATCCAATAGATAATAAGTACAATTATATAAAAAAAATAATTTTATTTTTAATCTAAAATCTTAAAAATTATAGATTTATGAGTCTTTATCATTTATGTTATATTCAATTTCTTTTATTTTTACTCAATATGAAGTTTTAAACTCATTTTAAATTCTAATATATATATATGGCATAATAAACTTTATTTGTCCAGTGATTCTTTTGAAGTTTTGAATAATAAATATAATCTCACTTGTTTCAAAATATCCAATTCTTCTTGTCATATTTGTCCTTTAGTCAATTTTTTTTTTTTTCTTATAATAATTTTCTTGATTATCCTTTTGATTTGGAGGATAGTGGGGGACCTGAGTCTATACTTTTTTGTAGATATTTCTTGACTTTGATATATTGATGTTTTTAATGTTGTGCAACTCTGAAGCATCAAATATCATTATAGTTTTCTTCAAGTTTGTTGACATGCAACTTGCTAGCATTAAATGCATAAGGTCCAAGAATGCAAGGAAATTTCTTACTGATTTTCTATAATCTAAAGGAGCTACACACCAATTTTCTTGTGCTAAAAGGTCACCAGAATTTTTGTTGTTGAAACATCAGCATCTACTTAATGTGGTTAGATCTTTATTATTTCAACCTCGGGTTCTTTTGGGGAGAATGTATTTTACTACTGTAGCTTTTATCATGAACTAAATTCCTTCAAAAATATTGAAACACCAATATATATGAATTGTTATTAAAAAACTTGATTTTTCTGATATGAAAGTTTTTTTATGTCTATGTTATACTTATCCACTCCCATCTCATCGGGAAAAATTTACAGCTAGAATCATTCTACCAACGTTTGTTGGATTTCCAAGAGGCTAAAAGGTTACAGACGATATCACTTGAAAACCAAATAACTCTTCATTTTTAGGGATCTAAAATTTAATTAGAATATTTTCCTTTTCATCTCCTCAAGAAACACCAGAATTTAATTGACTCATTCATCTACATAAACTTCCCACCAAATTCTCCACCTCCACTTCCTAGAAGATCAACTAGGCTTTACAAAACAGGTTCCCATTTAAATTATTTTAACTATTACACTAGTTACATCTCTTATGAAAAATTATCCTCATCATATAAATATTTTATTTATTTATTTATTTTTAATTTGAGCTTTCCTTTTATCACCAAGCTATAAAATTTCTTCATTGACAGGTGCAAGTATTGATGAATTAAAAACTATCGAATCTTACATGGATTGTTGTCCCTTTTTGCAAATGATAAGCATAATATTGGATGCAAATAAATGTACAGGATTAAGCATAAAGTTGATGGGAGCATTGACAAATACCAGGTCAAACTTGTAAGGATTTTTCCAAACAAGCATGTTTGATTTTACAGACATATTCTCTAGTTGCTAAACTTATGTTCTTTTATACCTAGTTGTCATCAAAAGTTGGAACTTATCTGAACTTGACATTACCAATGTATTCTTTAGTGGTGATTATCTTCCTCCTGTTTATCCTACTCAATCACTCTTTTCTGTTCAGGTGAAACAAATGGTTTATAAACTTCATAAACCCATGTATGACTTAATAAATTTGCTTCTACTTTATTGCAACTTTCAACAATCCAAAAATATTATAAAACTTTTGCTAGTAAGTTAAGTTGATTCTATAATTATCTAGTTGATTTGGTGTTCCTCCTCTACCTATCATGGTTTACTACAATAACATAATTATCTATATTGTTATAAATGGTCTTTGATGAACACACCAAACTTATTGGACTTATTGAAATATATTCTTATTTTGTCCATAAGAAATTGCGAGAAACGTGATATTAGTTCATGTTTTTTCTCATCATCAATTAGTTTATGTGATTATTTAGATCTTTCTTTTACCTTATTTTCAAGCCCATTACATCCAAGCTGAGAATTCAAAATATATTCCTTCCACCTTGAGTTAATTATCAATTAGTTTTAAATATCAAAACCCTTTTGGATTGTACTTCTTACAAATGTTTGCAAGATTAATTAAATATAATCTTTTATATTTCTTAATTAAATATAATATTTTATATAGTACCCAATATAATTTACATAGGTACCTTAATCAAGTCTAAATTAAAAAAATATACAATTTTATGAGTTTGTTTGAAATTCTTTCAAATTTCTTGGATCAAATGTAAGCTGTTTAGTGATCACATGATCCAACGGGATCACAACATGTTTTTATGTATGAAATAATTCAATGTTAGTTACTTCTCATAGGAGATGTTCTAAACTATATAATATATGTGCAAAAGACATTAATGTTAAATTGCTGTAGAGCTGAAATCTTACGATTTTTAGTTGTTTGTTTTATAAAAGAATTATTCACAAAATATGATGTGTTTAGAACAATCATTAAATCTGTATTTTTCCCCCTAAATTATTAGTTCTTTTTATCAGAAAGTTTATATGATATGATTATTTTTTAATTTTATTTTAGTTTCATACATTTATTAATGGAAACATATTTTTTTATTATATTTAAATAAAATTAAATTATCTTTAAACTTATCATTAATTAAAATTTGTATAAATAATATTTTAAAAAATAAGTTACTTCCTTGCGTTAAAAAGAGTTATAATGACTAAAATAAGTTTTTATCCTAAAAAATTCATCAATTTTCCTCAATTTTTCCTATACTATTGGTCTTTATTGGTCTTTTGATAATTTTTTTAATCACTTTTATTCAAATGTTAGGCTTCTTTATTTTAATAATAATATGGCTGTTTTCTTTTTTCTTAAATAACTTTTGGTCCCTTATAAATTTATTAATGTTATATTGATTTTATAATTTTTTTTTATCTTATTGGATTTTAGTAATTTTTAAGAGTATTACAATTTGAGATTTTTTAGTTTTAATTTTATCAACTATGTCCTACATTTAAACTTTAACATTCATTATCAAATATTTAATAAGATACTTAAATTTTGTAGTTTCCTAGATTTTAAAATACATCGTGATTAATAATAATGAAAAGTGAAAAAAAAACTCAGAAATAAAATCATATTTTTTTAATTATTTTGTTTCAATCAAATAATATATTGTTTTCGTTTTTTTCTTTTTAATTTCTGTCCTCCTTATATCTAAATTTGTTGAAGTTTTTATTAAGATATTATGTACAAATGGTGAGAGGAGGAAGGTGTTGGAATTCTATATAATTAAATCTTATTCTACCATTTTAACAGAAATAATAAAAAATTGCACCAATAGTAATATTTGAATAATAAAAAAAATATTTTTATACCATTTGTCTAAAATAAGGCTTCACTATTTAAGATGAAAAATCAAATAAACTAATTGTAACATTCGAATCTAGTGCATTAAGTTATATTTTTATTTCCCAATTTGTTTATTTTGTTATGAAGTTGAATATTATTTATAAATAGGTTGTTTGAATATGTTTCGGGGATCACAACTATATTTTTTAAATGTTGTTTGTGAAGTATGTATATATGATTTTTACAAATGAAAAAAATAGTTAGAAGCAACCAAAAAAAATCATCTGAGCATTCGTTATTTACAAAAACTAAAAATTAATTCTGTTGGAGTGAAATAGAATTAGTATGAATAACAATTGTTAATAATACCTAATGTAGTCTCATAAGCCTTAAACATAAAATTATTGTTTAAACTATAATAGTTTCGACTGAATTAATTTATGATAAATGGTTTTACTTGATTTTGAATTAATTTACAAATAGAATAGCTAATATTTTTTTATTAAACTGATCAAAATAATGCACTAACCAAATAAGACTTTATGATCATTGTTTTAAATTACACTCTGCAACCATAATATTATAGTTGCAAGATCAATCTTTCTGCACAAATGATTCATAAGTTTTCATAATTACCGAAGCTTTTAATTAGTAAATCTTTACAACATCAGTGCATTAGTAAAAATCAATATTTGAAAACTTATCTCGACCCATGCATCAGTAAAAATCAATATTTGCTTATGCCAAAAAATTGAAACATTCGTTCTAACAAAATGCCAAACTCTTGGATCATTTGAAACATATATACAGTACAACTACTTGCATAAGAGAAAGACAGTGACAACAAATTCTTGACCCTCCTTCAAAGATAAGAGGAGTCCTCAAATAATGCCAATAAATGCAATGAACACTAACCCCTCATCCACTGTTTTGGCCATTAATTCGCCCCTAGAGTCAAGAAATTCCGCGTTTGCTCTTCAGCATAAATAGCCAAACACTGCATACAAGTTACAACAACACCAAGCTCCAAAACTTCTAACTCATTACTTCACTATTTTACATCAGAAGAAAACAAAGTTGGATCGAGATGCTTAGGAATTTTGTTGGGAGGATACAAAAGGGTCTTTCACAGTTCGTAGCTAGAAGGCCTGCATTCAGCTATTTCAGTGAAGATGGTGGCAGAACTGCTGCAGAAGATGATGCTGTGGAAGGCCATTTTGCTGTTCTTGCAATGAAGGGTGAGGAAAGAAAAAGGTTCATTGTTGGGTTAGATTACTTGTCTGATCCTGCGTTCTTAGGGCTCTTGGACCAAGCTCAAGAAGAGTATGGTTTCCGACACCAGGGAGCTCTTGCACTTCCTTGTCGACCTCAGGAGTTGCAGAAGATTCTAGATGCTAAGACATAGTAGAGGATCAAAGATGAAGGAAAGGAATACTAGTCATTGATATTCTAATTATGCAGAGAACAATTGCTAGGAAGCAGAATATAATTGGGTTTTACTTTGTGCATCTTCAATATTCTTGTTCATTCAATTAAAAGAATAACATTAATAAAAAATAGTTTAGTTACTCCATTTGACTATAAAAGTGTTTCTTTTTACCACTCAGCTTGTGAATTAATTGATATAAAGTTGTTTATACTCGTTCAGTTTAAGTTTTTACCTTAAATAATACTTGGAGAGAAACTTTTGCAATCTTTTGAAGTCCTACCTAGCTTTTCAAGTTAAAAATACAAGTGATCTACATATTCAAAGTAAAAGAAAGTGTTTTGTTTTGTTTAGACTAATTATGAACTGATCATAGGTTGCTTTACTTTTGAAATTTAAGATAAGTTAAAATTTTATATTGGATAAAAATAGAAAGATTAAATAACAAGAGAGACACACAAATTCTTTATTTTAAGATTTTGGATAAGAAATAAAGTCGTATTCTCTTATATAGTTGTGGTTTATTTTATTGGTGAAAATATCTCAATATTAATCTTTTTTTAGATACCTAAGAGTAGTGTACTGATGTAGGGTTCACCCCTTGAAACCAACAACATTAAAGCCAAAGACAACCCAGTCTGACGAATCTCCTTATAAGAGTAAACCGAAGACTCATCGGTATATCTAATTAATACATAATCAGAAAGGTTAACAACTTAAGTAAGGTTATCCACGCCTAAGCGTCATGCTAAGTGAAGACCTAGGGCAGAGAACCAACCCAACAAACAGGTCCATCTAATTGACAGTATAAATAAGGGTAATAAATGAAAGATAGGTCATTCTACAGTGCATTAATTGCTATTGATCCCTTTATTGACTTGAGCGTCGGAGCGCCTTCGCAGGAACCCCCACCAGTCAGACCGAGGAGAACACGGAGTGAAGAGGAGGACGTAAAGCGCCAGCCCAATACATTATCTTTTCAGCTTTGAATCCAACAATAACATCACTACTAGAAAATTGATAATTTACATCGGTTATTTTAGGTTACCGATGTAAATAAGGCATATGTAAATTTAAAAATAAATTTACATCGGTTCTAAAATAACCGATGTAAATTTGTTTCAGATTTACATTGATTGTTTCAGAATCAATGTAAATTTGCTTCAACATTAAGTCCAAAATCCCCATCCCCCAAAATTCAACCACCACAACCACACAAAAAAGCACCTATTTCACCACCACCACCACTGTCATTACCACCAGCTGATTCACCACTATTGCCTACTCCAAAAGTATCCCCAACACCAGCCGAAGCACCAACACCAGCCAAAAAAACACCAGCACCAGCATCTGCACACAAAAAGAAAGCACCGAAGCTAACACCTGACACGCCAGAACCTCCTCCCCATAGGCACAGGAGAAGAAGACACAAGCACAAGCAAAACAGACACTAGTCACAATCTCTGGCTCCAGCACCAACTATTATTTGGAGGAGTCCTCCAGCACCACCTGTTGAAGATATTACTACAACCCAGTCAGAAGAGATGCCAGCACGTCACCAAGCTTCAGATGTACCTCAGAAGACAGAAAGTTTCCAATAAAACCATTACAAAACAAACCTTTTTTTCTCTGAACCCCGAAATCAAAACCCTAATCTACCGTCCAACACACGAAAAAAGATTAAAATTATGAATAGTCACAATACCTTGTCAGAAACCAAAGAGAACTCAAGTAACAAGCGCCGGAAATGCCACACAGTGTAGTTGCCGGAGTTGAACTGGATGACTTCGGCGATGAGAGTGAGGGCGCGAGGGGAGCGTTCATCGGCGACGTAAACGGTGCGAAAATAATCCATGACTTCAGCGAAGTCTTGGGTGTATTGGATCAGAATGACGGGGTTGGGGCCGTCGTTTTGCGGAAGTGGAGTTACATCGGACCACTCCGGTCTCTCCCTGAGCGGCACGCACTGCTGCTCCTCCTCTTCGCCTTCCACAGACCCAGATTGACAGAACTTCTGATTCCAGAAATAGAGCTAGGGTCTCGTCCTCGTCGTCAGAAAAAGTCATGGTGTCAAGGAAACCCAATGAAGATGCAAAAAGGAAATTCGCAAAAAATGGAAGCGAAAGCAATTAAAACATAGAAATGGTTACCTGAAACACATTTACATCGGTTTTATTTATAAAAATATCATCGTTTTCATATTTACATCAGTTTACTTAATAACCGATATAAATAACCGATATAAATTTAACGATGTAAAATGTGTTTTTTCGCATTATAAGATCATCGTGATACTCACTATCATTACAACTCGAAGTAAAATTGGTAAAAGTATTTCAATGTTAACCTGATTTAGATACCTAACATAAGAAGTGTATTTTAAACTCCAAGACACAAGTGTATATGAGTTGGGTGTAAGAAGAATGAAGAATAGGGGCCAACAAAATTAAGAGACTATAAATTCTCTGTGAAATTTGTCTCCCCATTGCCATTTTCACTTTGTCGGCAAGGTTTAAGATATTCATTACAAACGTGTTCCACTCTAACATAATTAAAGTTATTCTACCACTTTTAACATAATACTCTATTCTGTCAAAATAAGAAGAATGCTCTATAACAATTGAGAAGAGTGAAGACTGGATGAAAAATGCATTACTGGCTAATACTAAAGTCAATTTTTTTTTTTTTTTTTTTAAGTTTTGTTTATAATTTCAAACACAAAATCATGTTAACTCGAATGCAATAAATGGTATCTTGATTTTATCAACGATGCAACCAGGAATGCTCCTGATATTTTGTGAACTTTAATTTTAATATATAAATTATATTTTTTAAATAATAAATAAGTATCTTATTTTACAATTTTTTTTAATATATTACAAATATGTTTTTATTATATAAAAAAAATAACCTCCTATTTCATATTTGAATCTATAACTATGAAATAATATATTGAAAATTATATATTATTTAAAATAAATTCAATTTAAAATATATTGGATGAGTATAATCTTTATCTAATGAGTCGGTTTTATAGGATTGATTAGATTTAAAATTTATATTTAAAGTTATTTTTAATATAGTAGTAAAACTTATTCTAACAAAATTGTTAGATCTATCCGATAATCGATTATAAAACTAATATCTGATTACCCATAATTGTTTAGTAAGTGAATGCAAATCTTATTTTATAAGTCGATTTTATGAAAAAACATATATAATTTAAGAAAATTTGATATCACACTAAATAATTTAATTTCTCACTAATTAAATAGAAATAGAGATTAAATGTTGATTTTAAATTTAACTATGAAAAATGATAAGATTCAGATAATCGATTTAAATGTAAGAATGATTGATATCGATAAATGTAAAGAAAATTTATTGATTGAATGAACTAGATGATGTAAGGTTTTAAAAATCAATTGATTGGAAGATATATAATAGGATGAATAAACTCAAATTCCCAGCAAAATATTAACAAGAAAAATCTCATAAAATATTAACTTTTTAGTAGTATATATATACATAAATTCTAATTTAATATTTTTATTTAATTTTTCTTCGTATCTATCTTTATATTACTTCTTATAATTAACCTCTCTTACATTTTCTTTCCATAGGATATTCATACACATTTATCACCATCACAATTAAACTTTTATTAAGACATATGAACCATCAAAATTTGTCTGTTAAATTAGATGGATCGATTTAAAATATCATATCAAATAAAACAATTAAACTCTAAATTAAATCATATAATTTTTTTATCTTATGTATTTTATCCACAACTTAAATAACTTAGATGAAACTAAGTTGAACAATAGCTTATTTAATATATTTAGATGAAATGTTCCATTTTACATCTCTACTCCCTTATGCTAAAATATCTAGTTGTTTGAGACATTGATCTTAGCAAAAAGCCAAATTCTTGGATCAATTGAAACATATAGAGTTCTATAATTAGAGAAGACAGGACAAAAAGTTTAGGCCCTCCCTAAAAGATAAGAGGAACAAATAATTGCAAATTGTCAAACTGCATTGAACAGAACAGATAGCCAAACTCAGCACATGAGGACTCCAATCTCAAAAACTTTCAAGTCATTAGTATTATTATTCTATCAGAACAAAACTTGCATAAAAAATTCCAAGATGCTTAGGTCTTCGCTTGGAAATGTACACAAGGTTTCTCAAAGTTATTCAATTACTTAAATGAATATAATATTTAATTTGATAGATATTGATGTTAAAATTGAAAATTCACATCGTTTCTCAGTTTAAAAAGTAGAATATATATATATATATATATATATATATATATTAGAATTACACATCAAAGGAATATTATTTGGGTGTTTGTTTTTCCCGTTATATAAGAAACATAGTATTTTTTCTTGAAATTCATCCAAGTCACTTTCTTTTCTTTTTTATTGTTATAGTGTTAGAGAGAAAAAGTAAGAGAAGAAAATTAATTCTTTCTTTGAGATTCTTTTAGTAATTTATTTTTATTTCCTTTGTTATTGTTTCCTCCTTAAATTTAGAAAGATGATGTTCTTTCTCTTAGTTTATTTGTCTTTCCTTTATTTCGTCTTCTCTTTTGTTTCTTTTAAGAGAGGGTGTTATTATTTTCTCTGATTTTTTCATCATCTTTATTTTAGTTGTGTGTGCTTATACTATTATCTGATACCCAAGATATATAAAATAACTTTATTTAATATTAATTTGTTTGAAGATAATTTTTTATTTCTTGAAGGGTGTCCAAAAAAATTTATTGTTGGGTTAGATTAGTTTCAGTTTTTGTTTTATTTCTCTACTATCACAAACATAACCTTAAGGAAGTGTTAATAACAAATTGATATGATTTAATTATAAATTATAAAATTTATGCAATATTCATTATATAAGTTGATTCTTTTATGTTTAATTAGTTCTAAAATGCAAATTATCAAATGTCATTAAAATCTATCTTAAATCAACTGTTGCATTGTCATGGTTTATACTAAGAATTACCAATAAGTTAACTTGGACTCATCTAAGTTTAAGTATCAATCGATCATGAGTGTTGTTAAAGATTATAATCAAATTCGATTACGGATAAGATATATAGTTGTTCATGCAATGATTGCATATGTAACATTATACAGCATTTCTGATATTTGCACTGAAATTATTTTTACTTATAATAAGAATGAGAATAAGTTACGCATATAATTTACTATTTATTAATAGAAAAATGTTAGGAAAACATTCTTCAACGCAAATTTTTAAAAACAATGTTTTTTATTTTTTAAATTTTATAAAAAAATCATAAAAAATAAGACGAGTTCTACAAATTATTTAATATTTTTCTAATTTTATACTTCTCAATAATCTGAATCAAGAAAATATATATTTAAAAAGTGCATTCCCAACACTCATTTTCACTAAAATAGTAATTAATAGTCTTTCGATGACCTACATGAACACTATAGGGTCATACTCACACGTGTTTGTCTAATTAAACAGATTGAAAGCGTTTTTTTCGTAGACCCCATTCGTGTTGCAGATAGATAATGGTAATGAATAATAACATGCAAAAGTTCAATCATAAATTTGGATCCAATGGTAGAATAGGGGCCAACAAAATATGACACTACAAATTCTATCATCTTGTCGGCACCATTGAAGTCTTTTAAGATATTCAGTTCAGATGACCAGAGAGAAACGTGTTCAAAACTTCAACTAAAAAATTCGAATATGAACGAACTCATTATTTTTACCAGTCGAGTATGAACTTATTTTTTATTTTAATGGTCACTTACGTATCTGCGTTAAATATAAACCAAGTAAAGTTTAATCAAATTATTCTTATAAAGTTGTTGAGTGTGATAAAGATTTAAGAAGGACGTTGTGGTGTATGGATCTTGCTACCACAATTCTTAAAGACAAAGAAGTGAAAGAGTGAACCAAGATCTTCAGTTATGGTTTTTTTGAATGTGTTTTTGTTTGGTTAGGTTTAAATCATCTCAAGGAATGATATAGGTTATTAAAGATGGTAGATGTGGTTCTTGGAGGATTTTTAGATAAATCCTGGAGATGGATGAAGGTTGGTGAGTGATTCTTGATTTCTGAAGTTTGGATTTTGGCTATCCTTTTGCTGGGGTTTCTGAAGTTTGAAATAGTTAGTAAATTAATATGTGTTAATGGATTAAACTCTACAAAACCTCAAAGGAAGAATGAAAAGTTGTATAGTTCACTTCTCCACTATAAAC
Organism: Macrotyloma uniflorum; assembly: GCA_016859785.1. NCBI lineage: Eukaryota > Viridiplantae > Streptophyta > Magnoliopsida > Fabales > Fabaceae > Macrotyloma > Macrotyloma uniflorum. The sequence goes on along the minus strand of BDMB01000012.1, from coordinate 5,608,831 downwards.
AAACTCTACTTGAAAAAAAAAAAAAACTTTCTCATTCTTATATTTTTAATTGTAAGATATTTTAATAGTTGATAAATATTTTTTTTTAATTAAAGAGATTGTCTTTGATAAATAATAAAATATTTTATTTTTAAGCGAATATCTTAGTTGAATATTTTAACCTTAATGATTGAATATAAATTTTTATAAATTATTTTTAATCGACCATTATATCATTATATAAAAATTTAATATATATTATTTTAAATATAATAATATATTTCTACGAATTTATCAGTTGAGAGGCTTTCAACTTTTTAGATGTAATTTTGTTACAAATTAAAAAAAATGAGTAGATTTTTAGAAATCTAAATTATGATGAAGATGAAGTTAAATTACAACTTCTATGTCAAAGAAATTATATTTTAAAGTATAACTTTCTTTTTAAATTTGGACTTAATTATAATTTTAGTTTCTCAAATTTAGAATAATTATAGTTTAAGTCTTTCAATTTAAAAATTAAAGAGAATATAATTTTATTTCATAATAAATTTATCAAAATATTTTTTAAATCCTCAAATTTATATTATATTTTTATTAAATTTAAGGGATATTTTTTTTTAATTTGTGATTTATTTTTCAAATTATAAAGAATATAAACACAATTAAATTTATTACTTTTAATAAATAATATTAAATATATATTTTAAAATACCAATTATTATTATTATTATTTATGTTAAAAAAATTATTAGAATCATATTTTAAAATTACTTGAGTTAAGTTTGTGTTTTAAATTATGATTTTATTTTCTTGTATATATATACGAAATTACATATTCGGCTCATATGCTACGTGAACTATAAATTAACTTTCCATATAAAAGAAATACTCTCTGCAATCATAACTATAGTTACAATATCAAAGATTCTGAGGTGTTTGCAACCAGTGCCATGGCAATTGCACTAACATGCATATTAGTCCTTCCCCAATTTCTCAGAATACCAAAAGTTTTTAAGATCGCAGCACCTAGAGTTGCAGTTAGAAATTTGTAGGGAAAATAACAATTGACTAAAAATGAGGCTGAACTATGATATGATATGTAAGTGAGGTATAAACTTCACATTCTGAGCCGATTTTGAGGGTGAATTAGGCTCATAATCACTTTTTACATAGTATCAGAGCCAGATTAACAAGATTGTTGGGTCTAGATTCAGCCACTTGTTAATATACTGAACCTTGGTTGGCAGGTTGTTGGGCCTAGATTGGGTCACCTGTTAACGGGTCACGTTCGAGCTGAGAATGACTCCTCGACGTGAGAATGTTGGAGAAATACCACTAAAAATGAGGCCGAACTATAGTATATAAGTAAGGTGTAAACCTCACCTTCTCAGCTGGTTTTGAGGGTGAGTTAGACTCATAATCACTTTTTACAAAATTAAAATTAACATTAGCTTATACCAAAAAACCTGAGTATTAATTAAGGTACAAACATTCATTTTAGCCTAAAAAAACCAAATTCTTGGATTGTAGTATCTGAACATATAGATTATATAAGAATAAGAGAAACATGGGGACAACACATTTCAGCTAGGCCCTCCTCAAAGATAAGAGGATCCATCAAATAATGGAAAATTGGCAATAAGTGCAGTGCATGAAACACGCATTCACTGTTTGCAATCCTCCCCTAGAGTCAAGAAATTCCGCGTTTGCTCTTCAGCATAAATAGCCAAACACTGCATACAAGTTACAACAACACCAAGCTCCAAAACTTCTAACTCATTACTTCACTATTTTACATCAGAAGAAAACAAAGTTGGATCGAGATGCTTAGGAATTTTGTTGGGAGGATACAAAAGGGTCTTTCACAGTTCGTAGCTAGAAGGCCTGCATTCAGCTATTTCAGTGAAGATGGTGGCAGAACTGCTGCAGAAGATGATGCTGTGGAAGGCCATTTTGCTGTTCTTGCAATGAAGGGTGAGGAAAGAAAAAGGTTCATTGTTGGGTTAGATTACTTGTCTGATCCTGCGTTCTTAGGGCTCTTGGACCAAGCTCAAGAAGAGTATGGTTTCCGACACCAGGGAGCTCTTGCACTTCCTTGTCGACCTCAGGAGTTGCAGAAGATTCTTGATGCTCCAAAAGCATAACCAAAGATGAAAGAAGCTTAAAATATCATCTTTTCATTGTGTAGAACAACTATTAGTAAGCACAATCTAATTACGTGTTACTTTGTGTATCTCCAAATGTTCGTGTTCTTTCAATGATAACACATGAATAAAATAAATAACTATGATAGTATTTTGGGTAGCTTTATATCTTTTTATTTTGATTTTTTACATGAACAATGTATCAGAGTACGAGAAATTCCCAATCTTGTATATAGTTGAAGAGAGAAAAAGAAGAAGAAGAAAAAAGAACTCTGAAAATATTTGATTTTAAATTAGGGTTTATAATTACAACTATAAATAGACTTGTTTTAAGAATAAGAAAAAATTTACTTGTATTAAAAGTAAGAAATAAGTTTAAATATTCAAGTCTTATTATTTATGATTATCTTCATTCAAATCACTTTTAAGTATATTGTAAAAATTTCTTTTCAAATTCAAATCTATACTTTTGAATTAATTGGATTTAAATTTAATAGAAACGGAACTTTTTTTTATTTTAAAATAAAAAATCAGTATTCATCCTTAACAATTATTTGATGAAGATATTTTTTATTAATTTTGATTAAAACATTTTTTTATCGATTTGTAAAGTATTTTTTTGGTTTGGATGAAGTTCGAAACGTAGTTAAGTTAATCTCGACTGCAACATTATTATTCATTATAAATCGTTATTTTTGTTTTAAAAATTAATATTAAAGAAAAATAAGAAAAATTCAGCAGATAATAAATTATTGTATTAAAAATAAACAACAATATATAACATAAATATATGCTCATATTTCTACAAAATAAAAAAATACAAAAAATTAAGAAAAAATAATTAAGCTCATGAAACACTTGTATCTATTAGTTACTATATATGATGATTCTCTCTCTCCAAAAATTAACAACTTAATCTTTAATAACATCTTAATTATTTAAAATTATAAAAACTAAATTAAATAAAATAAAACTTATTTTAAAGTTATCATATACAATAGTCTCCATTTTAATATCAATTTGATCTAAATTAAAAGATTAATCAATGTGGAATATTTTTAATTAAAATCTAAATTTAACCTTAATTGAAAAAACTATAATTAATTTAATCTAATAAAATATATCGAAATTTTAAATCAAATTTATTTGATTATTTTTTATATAACTTACACTAAAAAAATAATTTATTACCCATAGAATATTTCTTATAGAATTTTTGTTTGGATAAAAAATTAATTACCTATAAAATATTTTTCACAGATTTATTTTTATGGAAGTTTTTCATAAATTTATTTGTGGAAAATTTTTTATAAATTTATTTATGAGAAAGTTTTCCATAAATTTATTTGTGAGAAATTTCTCATGGATTTGTTTGTGAGAAATTTCCCATTGATTTGTTTGTGGGAAATTTCTCATGAATTTTTTGTGAAAAATTTCCTACTAGTTTATTACCCACAAATTTTCCACCACCACAAATTTGTAGGTAAAAGGCTAGTAAAAAATTTTCACAAAAAATCACAAAAATTCCATGGAAAATTTTCCACAAACAAATTCATAGAAAACTTTTTCATAAATAAATTTATAAAAAATTTTCAACAGATAAATTTATAAAAAATTTTCGTAAAAATAAATTTATGAAAAATATTAAATGAGTTATTAATATTTTTTCTAAAAAAAAATTTCATAGAAAAAATTTCATGGATAATAAATTTTTTTCTTATAATATTATTTAATTTACGTCCTAGAAATTTATGGTTCGATCCTTTATATAAAATAAAAATTATATTTAGAAAAATAAAAATATTATGTTATTAATATATATTATAATTTATATATTAAATATTTATATTTAAAATTAAATTAAATTTTATTATTATAATGTAAATTTTAAGAATATATATTTTTTTATTTTTTTTAAATATCTTTTATTTTTTAAAATGAGTCAAAATAAATGCATATGGCGGATCAGTATATAAATCACAGTACAGTACCTCCATTTATAAAACCGGATTGAAGTTGAAGTTAGGGATTTATCTTCAGACATTCTGTAATAGCAGCATTTTCTTTAAATCTCTGCATTTTCAAGCATCAAAACAAAATTCTAACTCTGTAACAGCAATGATAATTTAAAATCATGGTTCAAGGAATTACAACAATCTTCCCAAACTTCTATCTAAGAATCACGACTGAAAGACAAAAAATCCCACTAATGTAGATCAGTGTCAGAGAAATATCGAGAACAGTTGTTGGGAGTGTAAGTGTGATGAGAAAAAAGAAAATATCGTATCAGATGAGAATAGACAGATTGAGCAACAGTTTTTTTGGTAGCAGACCAAATTTATCAGAAGAAAAAGTAACTTGAGAACAGAAGGTGACATATAACTTTGTAGCATCATAGTTTCTGATTCTCTACGGCACCTTTGCTCAGCCATTGTTGTCAGTAAAATGATTTTGCTCTCAGAAGACATGAACTAATTATACCATCACGCAAATTGTTATTAATCCTGAACTTCGTAGTTGAAAGTCAAGCAATTTCGATGGCCAATTCATTATTCAGAAGAAGAATCATATCCTACTAAAATATGCTTAAGGTCAAAATCACACTCACAAAAAGGAAAAAAAAAAATTGAGGTATACTCGTAAAAAGTGATTATGCGTCTAAATAATTTATTTAGAAAATGATACTAGGTTCAACTCATCTTCAAAATCGGTTCAGAAGATGAGATGTACATCTCACTTACATATTATAGTTCAACCTCATTTTTAGTTAATGTGGAATTTTCTTAACCGTACTTCAGCTTCATAAGCCTTCCCAATTCAGGTGATCCTTTATAAACACATCACCATAAAATTTCAACAAATCACGACCTTATGGAGTTCAAAAGAAACCTGTTTCATCCGTTTTTATCATTTTGGAAAGTTTATATTTTTTTCCAATTCAAGCAAATTTGATGAATGAATTCATGGAGTTCTTCTTGCAGCATTTCTGATGCAGTTTCCTTCTCTAATCTATCAATCACAATGTTTAGCTCTTCCTCTAAATTTGTAATTGATCACTACCCTAAACACCTCTACTATTTGCCTAAGTCCTCACATCTTCTACAAACATTTCATTTTCTTTTTGAAACTGTGTTAAACTTTCCTAGCCTATATATAATTATAGTAGAATTTCCCTATTTCTCAATCAAAAGATTGAAATCCTTCTTCTCCTTCTAACTAAAATATTAATTCAAAGGATTTTAGATCAAAATATTTATTAAAGTGATACATTATTATAATTTTTTATATTTTATGAAACTTTTTTATAAGTTTTGTCTGAATATTGAAAACAATATTAATAAAAATCAGTATAAAATATTTATAGCAAAATTCGCACAAAATATAAACTATTCCTAAAATAAGAGGAACTTAATAATCAGTAGATTAATTTATATATGTGGAGAATTGAATAGGATGAGTCAGATTAAATAAAAAATAAAACTAAAAGTATTTCCTATTTTTTAAATATTTCAAATTGTATTTAGCTAATTGTAATGGAGTTCATTTACAGATCGAAGTGTTGGGAATAGAATAATTGTGCTAAAATGATGTAATCTTATACTGCTGGTATTCGTAATAAAATTATATTTACTGATAAAAAGATTGAGATCGAAGAGGGAGGAAAAATAATTAGGATAATGAAAGAAAAAGGTGAGGGAAACTCTTCAAAGTTGCTTATTTTTTTTTTATTAAAAATAACTTTTTTTTTAATCTTCTTTTATTTGTAAAAATTTATAGGAAAATCAATAATTTATTTATAATATCCGCAGATGAAGATCATATATAATGTTACTTACTGATTTTTATTTATAGAAAATCTACTTACTCATTTATATTTGTAAATAATATAGATATTCATCCGATCTATACGAAGTGTTATTAATTATTGATTAAGAACGTTTCTAACATAATGTAAATTTAGATAAGTAAAAATATAATATTATTATGCACCAAATCTAAATTTAGATATCCAACCGTACAATCAAACACATAAAATATAATATAAATTCAAATTCTAATGTCAAAATATAGATAAAACTAAAAATATAAAAACTTAGTTGTGAACAATTACCTTTATTAAAGAGATTGAGTAACAGAATTCGTATGGAACAAAAGAAATTTAAAAGTTTTGAACAATTAGTCTGGGGACAATGATTGAATAAGTTTAAACACATAAATGAAGAAAATGAGAGGGTGAGAGAAATAGAGAAAGATTTCCAGATTCAAAATAAAATTTGAAGAAGCCGTAGGGTTTTCAAGGGTGAGTGAGTTTCTAAATCACGCAATCAGTAACACTCAACTGCTACATACAAAACTTTGTCTGTTGCATTGATAATTTTAAACTTCTCAAAATCATTACATATCATTGACTCGCAAACAGTAACCTAAAGATCCAGCAGATGGAAGAATTGAATGAGCCAAGGGTTGCATTAAATGACATGTGGAATGCCTCCTAATACTACCTGGCACAGGCTTCCAATGATGGAGATATATTGGATATGCTTGCATCAAAATCCGATTCTAGTTCACTTTGAAGTATTCCTGCATTAATCTGCAACATCAATCTAAATTGAGGTTGAGGTTGTAGTTTTATTGCGAAAAATATTGTTGATGCAGCTGAAATTGCAGTTGAAAAATGATTCAAGTGAGTAATAAATTCTTTATATTGCGACTATAGTTGTGATGCAATTTAAAATCATGGTTTAGACGAACACTGATGCTGAAATTCCATATTAGAAATAAAGTTCGAGTTATGTTTCTTTTCATAGCAAAGAAATGTACTGAAATATAGCATATTAGGGTTGTCTGGTCCTAAAACTCTCGTTGCAATTAAGTGTATCAGAACGTTGTTCTTGTCCATGAAGAAGATTGAAGAACTGCACAATAATCGTAGAGACTATAATGAAGATTCTCAAATCTTTGATTGCAAGATATTTTTCAAGGGTCTCCCACGCTCTGGACCCGGAAAATCTCTCATCCAAGTGATGTTGATGAGGGAAATGAAACAGCTGCCACTTGCCAGAAAGAGTTAAATTAAAGGTAATTTTTTGGGGGTACGTGGTAGCTATCATGAAAAGAGGTTCATTTATTTTCCTTTGGTGATGTGCAAACATATCAATACATCTGAAAAGGATAGTTTCCAGTACTGCCTAATCATGCAGAGAAAAAAAAGAAAAATCAAGAGAAGGGCAGAAACACAAGATGCCAAAGGCTAAAAGAAAAGAAATCATAGTGCTAGATTCAATTTACATGAATATTGCACGGATGATCCTCACAGAGACACCGCGTAAAGGAATACACGCCAATTGTATATATGTGAGTCCAGAAGGTTGAAAAAGACTGTCAAAATGTTGCATTAAGTGTGCATGTTTCTGCATCAATAAGAAAAGGCTCGACAGTAGTACCTCTCAAGAATTTTCATGCATTGCTTCTTCATCTTATCCTCCTTGTCATCATTATAAATATCCACACTCCACAATCATGACACTACAACCTCATCTATCAAAACAAGTTTTTCCAAGCATTGCTTGATCATCAAGAGCTTAATTAACTAAGATAATATTACATTACAAAGTTCATGATGCTTTTGTCTTTCTTTGGCAAGATACACGATGGTCTCTCAGAAGTCTTGGCACCAATAAGGAGATCAATAAAAGAGATAATCAACGAAGATCCACTAAATGCATCAGCACAAGTGCCAGATGACGTTTTGGAAGGACACTTTGTGGTTGTTGCCAACAAGGGTGAAGAAACCAAACGGTTTATTGTGGAGTTGCACTATTTGACTAACCCTGCATTTTTGGGACTGCTGGAGCGGGCAAGAGAAGAATATGGTTTCAGACAAAAGGGGGTTTTGGAAATTCCCTGCCACCCTCAAGAACTTGAGAAGATTCTAGAAGAACCAAGGGATGACAGTGTGGGAGATGGAAGCAAATTAACAGATTCAAGTCAAGTGAGTGAATGTAGCACTATCTCCTGCAGTTGACACGAGTGGAACAAATTTGTAAAATTTACTTAAAATGATTAGATTCAAATCGGTCATCTTGCTGAGGTAGGCTACTAATAATTCAGTAATGTAAAATTGCTAATGGCTCCATAAGCATAACCAATCAATTGAGGGTCAAATTTGGTGCAACAAGTACAACCCTTTTCTCTTTTTGCTTTTTCTATTTCTCTGCATCACATCATGTACATATTATTCCAAACTTCTCTCTTTTTAATTTCTTCCTATTTTAATTGTAAGTTGGAGTAACATTATTCTTAAAAAATATCATCAGGAAAGCTTTAATTAATATATATATGTATATAAAACTATTTAGGGTTCATAACTTCATATATATAGCTCAGGTCTGCAACTAAGGGAATGAATTATACTCTTGAGTTTGATTCATCACACAATATAAGTAAAAAAGAAAAAGGAAAAGCTAAAGCAAATTGAAAATCTATAAAATGGGTCTCCCAGTTTTAGCTTCAAAAGATCACATGGGAAACTGCAGCAGCAATAGTGGTGGCAGAAGACATAAGGTAAGAAAAAAAGTTAATTAACTGTTAGTTTTCTTGAGAGTACTGGAGAAAGCTACAGAAGAATCTGACTTTAGAGAAAGGAAAGATATTGCACTTCCTTACAAGCCTCAGAGACTGAAAAAGGTCAGAGAGGAGAAACAGCAAAATAAGCACTAAGCTAGTGTAAAAGTAAGTGTATAAATAACCCCAATTTGGTGCAGTCCAGATTCTTTGTAGCCACTGCAATTAGCTACCATATGTTCTTCAATCAAAATCCAACAATTGAGATTTTAATATCACCAAATCTGACCACTCACTTGCAATTAAATATCCATTGTAGGGAACTATAATAGAGAGATATGTATTTGATATGGGGATCTGATGATGTCTTAATTTTATATAGATTTGTATAAAAATTGATAAATCATAATAATATATATAATCATGATTTTATAAACCAAACTTAAGAACATTTGCCTTTGATATTATAAATAAAATAAAAATTATAATTTTTTATCATTTTAAACAATTTGCTTACAAATAAAAGTTATATTAACCTCGTTACTTAATTTTAACATCATAATATTGGCTATATGATGTTTATATCTATTTTTAAGCATGTAATATAATGGATGTATATATCAGTATCCAACGTTAGATCTTATTCCATGCATTAATTCAAGTACTTTATGCAACATTTTCTTGTATCTCTGTTCACTGATCGCCATAAAAATATGCATAAACGGGCACAAAACCTTTGTTATTCAGATATCAAAGAACAAATTATGTACAAGAATCCAGAATATAATCACCCTAAAAGAAGAATCATTAGGAACAAAAATTGATGATAACTGCCTCAATATGCAGGTCTTCTCCCAACTTGACCTAGCATTCTTCTTCATTGTTAATTTATAATTGGTATCTTAAAAATGCTTGAGGGAGGAGGGTTTTTTTTATGTTGAACACTGTACTCTCTTACATGGATTCATGCAGTTATGCATTATTGCACTCACTTGTCCCAGGCCCCTACGACCCCACTGTACATACATACAATGAAAGCGTTTTGCTTCATTCACCCTGCAATGTTGCAGACATGAGATAATTATAACTAAAAAGATAGTACTAAAAACATGTATTCCAATGAATGAACAATATGATTATTACAAGTCATGAAACACATCTCGCAGCAACGCTTTCTCTCCCTTTTGGAATTTGAACTGTTTATCAGCATATTCATGGTTTAAGATTTTAGAATCATCAAATAATGAGAGAAGGAATGCAATATCTGGCAACACCTACTAGCAAGTTGTTCAGCATCTACACTCGAGAAATTATGAATGCGTGTGCACGTTCTCGCCATAAATAGCCAAAGTTTGCACGTAGAGAGCCCTAGCTTTAAATTCAGAGGTTTTGCAAGTTACTAGATGAGGATTCAATGAAGAAGAAAAAAATGCTTCAGCATGTCAGGGAAGAATATTCAGTTCTTGTTGCAAACAAGTGTCAAGAAACAAAGAATTGAATGAGACAATTTTGTTGGAGTCAAATAGAAAACTTATGAATGATAAAACTCTTCTTTCAAGTTTTTATTATAAGTACATATTTATAATTTTTTACCATGAGATTACTAGTTGAGCCTGAGTGATGTTGTTGCACTCAGACACTAACGAGGTCTTGCAGTCCCTTGTCGACCTCAGAAATTGCAGAAGATTGTAGATTGTCGGAGAAAGCATAGCAGAGTGCACCAAAGATGCAGGAAGGTATACTAGCCCTAATATTGTTAATTTGTTATTAATTTTCGTAACTTTCTATCATTGAAAATTGGTATGAAGTTTTAATTTCTAAGATTATACTTGTTGTCTCTTTTAATCTATGGTGCTATTTTTTTTTTAATTTTTTATTATTTAAAAATATAACTAAATTAATATACAATATTAGAGTCTATTTTCTGATAAATGATAAATCTTTACCATAATTTACCATAATTGATTTTTATATGTAAATTTGTCTACTTTAATCCGAATTTAAACAATTATTTCTTCAAAAATTGCTTCTTAGTCTCCAAATAACTATTCTACTTAGAATATAAATATTTTTTAAATTGATATAAAATACAAACTAAAAGAGACAAAATTAAATTTTGAAGTAAATAAACTTATTAGTTAGGAAATTAGAATATAAAAGTTATTATAGACTTAAAGCTAAATTATTATTTTTTGAAATATTTTGATACGTTAAACGTTATATTAAGATATCCCAACTACATCGATATTAATTTCGCAAACAAGTTTTATCATTAAATTTTATCTCGTAATTATAATAATTATTTTTTAGAAAAAATTCGTATAATATATTTTAATTCTTAAAATATGATTTATATATTTATTGGAAATATAGTATTTTTATTTTCAATAAAAAAATATCTAACTCTATCTAATAAAATATTTTTTTATGTAATTTATACTTTTTCATTTGTTTTCTATTCATCCACACTGGCATCAAAGATAAATTTTCTCACTTTATTTTTTTCTTATTTCAATTCGAGTTTATTTACACACACTCTTTAAAAAAATCATTTCTATAAAAAATAATAAAATAAATAAAATAAAAAATTTCCATTAATTAAAATCAATTTATATATAAATTAATTTATAGAAGTTCTCTTAATATATTTTTTATTTTATACATAAATTAATTTTTACTTATGAAAAATTATTTAATTTTATTCTTATCTTTTTCTTCTAAAAATCCTTATAAAAAATTTATCCAAAAATGTGTTATACATTTTCTATAATGTTTGTTTTTCTCCTATTTTGATCATTTTTATTTAATTCCTATATACATCTTTCAAGTCTTCACTCCAATATTGTTGAGCATGGAAAACTTGAACTCGTTCATTTAATTTAGACATTAAGTTAAGTTTATGCTTTTTTAATTAATTTTAAAATAACTTGCTCTTAAATAAAGGCTGAGACTTAAATTGTAGACGAATATCTCTCGTTATCTCTCTAACGTTGCATTTCGAACTTGGGTAGATGCTAACGTTGAAAACACAGAAACAGCATTGAATACTGACATAGAAACACTGAAAAAGCACTAGTTTACCCAACTTTTCCTCGTCAATTGCTGGTTAACATGGAAGAACAGAATTCAGAAAACCCTTTAAATCGAGTGCAGACAGGGTCTGTTTTCTTCAGGATCTCTGAACTTTGCTGCAAATCATAACAAATGAAATAAAGAGGGTGAGTATATGGTCCCCACCAGCAGCTGATATTGTCTGGATATGATGAAAATGGAAGAACAGGTTTTGAATCAGGTTTTGAATATGGAGCCATCATGGATCCGTGTTGATAAAGGTTGTGTCTTTGTTGCTGCTGCATGTTACGAAAGGAATAGAGGGGTCCCACCTGAGATACCTGAATCTAGCAACTGACAAAGGATCACGAGTTCGATCTCAGAAGTGTTGGGTGAAAGAGATGGATAGATTATCTCTGATATAACTCAAAATTTGTTATCATTCTCGTCTTTCTTCATGTATCTCGAGTCTCGACAATGTAATAAACTACCCTATATTCTCTACCTATGTAGCTAAGCAATGCCATAATTTAGTGATATTTTCTTTATGTGGCCCCAACTAGGTCAAGCACGCATGCTTATGTGAATATATAAATGGTTTGAACTACTATATTAGCTAATAATTAAAATAAAAGATGAAAAAAAGAAAAAAAATAATAAATAATAATGAATTTATTAAAAGTTTATAATATTTTTTTTTATAAATTTAAGAAAAAATATAATAATATCATTTCTTAAAAATAATAAAAATATAATTATTAAGAGAATTATTTAAGAAAAAATTGTTTTTCTCTCTTAATTATTTTTTTATTGTATAAAAACAAAAGAATTGATTTTAAGATATTTTTGTCGAAAAAACATTATATTTCTTTTATAATAAAAAAAGTAAATATTAGAGTGAAATATTTTTAATATAAGATTTTTTTTCTCATAATTTCTCGCTTAATATTTTTTATTAAATTTAACCAATTCTTATAACATCTTTTTTTTTCATTCATCATAATATAATTAATCTCATAAATTTATTAGTATTAATTGATTTATCATAATATATCATAATACACAAAAAAAAATTATTGTTTGTTATTAAATTTCTTAATTAACTTTTGAATTCAAATAATTTTTTTCATACTTAGATAGATGATATGTAGTCGGCTTAGATAATCAATTGATTGTTCGTTTTGCTAATGTAAATATATAGTATTAATAATTTTTTTTATCAAGATCATTTATAAAATCTAAATCAATATAGTCTTTAATGATTAGTTTTGATCTTCCATAACAAATTATAACACATGAGTTTTCTTTGATGCATCTATGGATCTTACTAATATTACTTTAATGTTCTCTATTAAGATTTTTCATGAATCTACTAATCATTCTCACTACTTATACAATATGGTCCTCTATATACATAAGGCTTTTCATCGCTAAAGCTTACAATAATCAAGACATTTTTATCATCTTTACTTTATTACTAAAACTCATACTTGAAGATAATTTACAATTGATAGGAAGGAAGTGAGATTGAGATTTGTTTACAATCTTGTATGTTGAAGCACCACAAAGCTTTTAGAAAGTAATTCTTCTATAAAATTTAAATCTTTTATCTTTTCTATCTCACTGAATTTGTATCCTTAAACTTTTTTTTGTCAGTCTCAAGTCTTTCATATCAAACTCATTAGTCAACTATGCCTTCAATTTTTTATTCAAGCTTTATGGAAACCTACCACCATTATGTCATTCACATACAACAACAAGATGATAAAATTATTTTCATTAAACTTATTATAGTAGGTATAATGGTCTAAACTCAATCTATTGTAACCAAGGCTAATACTGAAGTACTTAATTTTCTTATACTAACACCCAGGTGCTATATTAGGACATAGAAATTTGATCAACTTGCAAAACAAGTTTATTATTCTTTAAAGTCATCTGGTTGTTGTATATATCTTTTCCCTTTTAAGTTCTTCATGAATAAAAACAATCATTGCATCTAATTACTCATGATATATTCAAATGCAATATACATGACTAAAACAAATCTAATTGATATCAATATAACAATTGGCGGGAATATCTCATTAAAGTTAATGACTTCATTCTAAGTATATCCTTTTACCACCAATATTTGAGCACAATATCATTTTAATTGATTGTTGTCATTTGGTTTGATCTAATAGACCTATTTACAACCAATAGCTTTCTAAAATTTAAAAGTTTAACAAGTTCTCATGTCTTATTTCTATAAAAAAAACCTTCATTTCTTCTTGCATCATTGACATCCATAAAGAAGCATCTGAATCACTCATAAACTTTGAAAAGTTGAATGTTCTCTTTCTTCATTTAGAAGATAATACACACTATGACTTATTAATATGTGAATGGCAAAATGGTTTAAATTTATCTCGTTTTAATAATTAGAGTATTTCATTACTAATCTCATTTACCTCTTTATGTACCTATTCTAACTTAAAAGATTAATTTGAAGGTTTATTTATTTATTTGTATTATAGTAGTGTCCTTTGTAAAGTTGTAATTTATTTTCTCATTTTGCAATTTTTTTCTACAAAGAACTATATTTCTATTAATAACAACCTTGTGGGTAATGAGATTTCACAAACGATACTCCTTCACATTATCAATGTAACCAAAGAATATATACTTCTTGAATTTTGAATCCAACTTTGTTCTTTCTAGAGAATTGTACATTATCTGCAAAACAATCAAATGCACATGAGAAAAAATAATCAATTGATTTGTTTCACGAATCCATTGGTGTTTTCAAACCAGTCATTGTTGACATTGATTGATTTATCTTGTAATAAGCATTTTAAACTACCTCTACCCATAAATTCTTAATCATTCCATTGTTCTCAACATTCCTCTATTTCTAAGAAAGTTTTATTCATCTGCCCTACCACATAATTCTACTTGAGTGTATGTCGAAAAGAAAATTTCTTCATAATACGTTTTTTCTCTTAGAATGCTAAAAATTAGTCATCTACATATTATTTTCCATTATTTGTCTTTTAAGCACTTAATATTTTTTTCCAGTTTCAAATTCTACTCATACTTTGAATTATTAGGTGTCAAATAAACAATATACAAACTCACAACTAAAATAAAATATGAAAAAAAAGAAGAATAAAACTAACAATAAATAATAATATAATTTTTCTAAAAGAAATAAAATTATAATTCCTTTTTCTATAAATTCTAAAAGAAAATAATAACACCCTTTTTTGAAAAATAAAAAAATGCAACTATTTTTCTCATGCATTAAATTAATAGAAAAGAAAGAATGTGATTTTAGGATGATTTATTGAGAAACTAATGTACTTCTTTTGTAATTAGAAGAATAAATATTAGAGTAAAATTTAGTTTATGTGAGATTTTTCTTCTCACAAATTGAAGTTTGTTAAAACAATTATAACAACATATAATTTGATTTATTCTAATATGTAAGAATTAATAATATTATTTTAAGAAGAGCAAAATATTTTATATAATGCATAGATGATTATTCTTAAAAATTGTAAGTATATCTGATTAGAACTCATTGATAAATATCCTATAAAAAACGAGTTAAGATGAGATTATCTATATAAAATTTGTAAATTGAACTTTAGACTCATTTTACATAAATAAAGACATGTAAATTATGAATATAAAATCATATGATAATTTAAAAAATAAAATAATATTGAATATTAAAATAATCTTAAAATTTTTCTACCAATTAGATATATTTGATTACAATCATTGCACTTTACTTTTTTTTTTCATATTTATTATCCTAATATTAATAAAATATCTCCAATAATCATAATCATATGTTAGTTTTATTTTTTTTAATAATTTAAAATTCTTTTTCTTTTTCAATGCCATCTTTTTCAATTTCTTCTCCACCAAAAATATATTCAATAATGTATCATTTCCATCTATTTCAATTTTTAAATTAAAATTCGAATAAAAAAGTACAAGCCAAATTAAAAATTTATTCTATTCTATTGAAAAAATTATCAAATAAAAAATTAGAAATAATACCTATAATATTTTTAAGTAACAAAACATCAAACCATGTTAGTGTGAGTGGGCTTACAATAGTTGGGGTTAGATGGATTAAATATAATTTTTTATGTCAATTCTTTACATCTCATCGTTTCCTCACATGGATTACGAAGTATGCAAGGTAAACCTAGCTCGATTATAGACTGAAATTCCTAATTCCACTCACGTTTTTCACAACAAACTTGTGAGTTAGTATTTGGCGGGTAACACCGATGAGATTTTTACAAATGGAATAAACCATAACTATATAAGTGAATACGATTCCACCTCTTACCCAAAACTTTAAGGCTACGAATTTGTGTGTTTTTCTCCCTTATATACTATTCAACATTTCTATTTCTACCCAATGTGAGATTTCAACTCACTTTGAACTCCAACAATTATCACCCTTATATAATTTTAGACTTACATACATTTTTGTTATTAATAAATTCATCAATTTTGTGTTTATTAATAGCTAACAATAATGTTTATTTCAAAAAAAAGAAAAAAAAGTTTAGAGGATGAAATCAACTCTTTTTATCTCAAATGAGTTTTTGCTTAGAAGAAAAGGATAATGTAGAGTTATAAGATATTTTTTCTTCTATTAAGAATAAAACAAAAAAGTTCAAAGTAATATTATCCCTTAGAAAATCAAATGAAAGAAATTTTAATGAATAAGAAAAATAGATAAGTAAAAACATAATAAAAATCTTATACTAGAAAAATTTTATCTTACATAAAAGCTGGGGTTAGCATGGTTTTGGATTGAATTGGAATGGTTATAGGGAAGAGATAATTTAGGTTCAGGGACAAGAAACACATAATAGGAATGTTAATAAAATTGGGAGAAAAAAATTAATTTAATTTAATTTATTTTAATTTAATTAGTAAAAAATAATTTTAATAATATGATAATTGAAGTTATAACTAATTTTCTGTAACTGAAAATTTAGATACAATAGTAATTATTGAATTAGAAAAAATATATTTTAATAATTAATTTAGTTATTGACAATAATTAAAATTTTCAGTACTCATTTTGGTCACTGTTGATTTTTGTAGTAGTATTCTCTCATTCTCTTCTCTCAATAGTAAGAAATGAGAATGATAAAAGATATGACTTTTTATTTGAATATATTTGGGAAAAGAAACCTTATTTAAGAAGCTTAGCTTTTTAGATAAGCTTTCTCTTTTTTTTTTTGTTTTGATTTTCGGGTTTTTAAATAGATGGCTCTTAAGTTTATTTTTTATATATATTATATTAACTTTGTATAACTAAAATAAATTAAATAATTTTAAATAAAATTTTATAATTTAATGAATTAAATATATTTATTATAATAAAAAAATAATATTATAATTGTAGCGAATAGGTATTGAGGTCGTCTGAAACTTACCAATGAAACTTATCAATTCAATCATTGATTAATGGTCTTCCGTGACTATAAAATAAAAATAAATATATTAACAAAATTGATATTAAGAAGTAAAAAAAAATAATTACAAATATATAATATATAATTATAAAAAAATATATTAAAAATTCAGTAATTAATAAGATAATTATTTTTTTTTTATTATTTAATCTTATAATTGATATAATCACAATAAATCTGAAATTAATAATTGAGACTAAATTTAATACAATTTCCACAGAACTGGCTCAAAGGTTATTCCTATTACTCACATAGCATTAGGCCATGTTATAAATAAATTATTAGGCCATGTTATAAATAAATTATTCCATCCAGATAAAATATAATCTAATCATACTTTAATTTTGTTTTTTAATCTCATAAGAGTGAGGTGAATATGAGGCACCAGAAATTCAAAACAATATCTTGTGATATTATCTAGTCTTATAAATACAATAATTATAATAATTATAATATATTAATATAAAAAAAATTAAGGTGTTAGAATATATAAATAAAAAAATTCTTATAAAAGTTAAAAAAAGTAATTTAAAAAAATCTTATATAAAAAAACAGCAGTTTTAGTCAATATATTTTCATTTATTGTGCAAATGTACACAAACTATACTTAATTGTTTCGAAATTTATTATGCAAAGTTTATAACAATTTGATTTTTTTTTTCATAAAAAACATTTATTAAATTTTATATGAAATATATTCATTTGTGGTATTAACTATTTTCCCCTTGATTTGAAGTATTTACAAGACCAGGGGAATTTATTTCCCCAAACCAAGCGTATATATATATATATATATATATATATATATATATATATATATGTGAAATATTATGATAATATATTAATTGACATATCTAAAGAAAGTCTGAAGAGATTTATTATTGAATCAGAAAATCAAATTTAAATATAATCCTTAAATCGGGCAAAGATGGGGGAAGAGGTGATCGCAAAAATGAGTTTTTGCTCTCTCCACATGATTGAGAAGAACACTTGCTTTCTCCTTTGAAGCCTCGTGCAAGTTCATTTAATTTCTAAAATAACGAATTGTGTCATTTTCTACCAAGAAAAGCGCGTTTGAGACGTGGATTAATGATATACTTTCAAATCTTTAGTAGTGAAGACGGTGAAGTGTTTCCTACTTTTAACACACAGAATAGCTTATGAGAGCAATGTTGATGGTGAAAATGAGACAGTGATAGTGATAGTACTCTGTCAAAACGTACAACAGATAATTTTATATGTTCTCTTTTGATGTTATATGTTACATTTTATCTAAGTAAAAGTATTTAGTTATATCTTATATAGATTTTCATCTAACAATTTGTAGTTCCAGTTTAAACTTAACCTAAACAGTTAGTTCATGCAGTGAAAATTATCTCTTTCTATATATATATATATTTTGACTTATGCAACATCTCTTACATCTCTCTAATTCATCTTTAATGGTGAATTCTTTCTACATTGACGCACACTTTCTACATTACTTAATGGTATGGTCAAATTAATGTATATAAATAACTGGAAGCAAACCTCATCTCATAAGCCGGTTTTATGAGGTTGAGTTAGACCCAAAATCTACTTCTGTTTATAGTATCAGAACATATCCTAACAAAGCTATTGGGCACCTTCGAGCTAATGGTAATCTCGATCTGTCTGTCTTGTCCCACATTCAAGCTAATGGTAATCTCGACGTGGAAGAGGTATGTTAAAGATCCTACATTGCTTAGTGGTATGGCCAAATTAATGTATATAAGTGGGGGGCAAATTTCACCTCATAAGCCGGTTTTATGAGGTTGAGTTAGGCTCAAAACCTATTTCTATTAAAATCATTACGAGTTTTCGAATGGTAAACTTATTTTAACTTGTACTTGTATACCGTTCTTTGAGGAGACATGATTACCAAATCAACCACTTTCATGGTCAATATTTACAAACAAAAAAATGCAGAAGCTGTGTTATGGCTTTCAAGATAAGTGCATCAATCCAAGCATAATGGAAATAAAGGAGAGGGATAGAATCAAAGAAAAGCACTTAAATATGGAGTGAATGAGTGCATGAAAAAAAGAAAATGATGCAAACTTGAATAGGAACATTTGAACCAATGCATTTTGCCGACACTTGGATGATTGAATACTATAAATTCCATGGAGATAGATACCAAAAATAATGCAGTGATGAGCCCCTCAGAAACACCAGGTACCGAGTACACTCGCCTAGTGTCCACACCAGTCCAGGGACACGAAAAGGACTCTCATAAAAGAACTCTCAGAAGCTGCTGCATTAACTCACACTGTTTCTCTCTCAGGCTCCACACTGCCTCTCATAAATTTCCTTCGATGTTTCTCCAAATTTAGAAACTGCAGCAAGAAAATTCATTATACTTTTAATTTCTGAAAAACAATCTTAAGAAACATACAAGAGAAAATCTTTCCAAGATAACCAAGACTGCATAAAAACACATTAGAAGAGATTATACTGTGCTCCACTCTCACTTTCTATGTTTTTCTTCACTTATTTGCACAAGAAAACATCTTATAAGCCACCCTTTTTTACCACTTTCTTCCCATTTTTTATCCAACCAAACCTCTTCATCTTTCTTGTTTCTTTTATATCTCTCCCTCTCTTTCATCTCATTCCAAACCACCTGAAAATCACTACCACTTATCCTTGAAAGTTCCTAATATCTTTGCCAATCCCTACTATTAAATATTAATGGTCTCCCAGTCTTATCAACTGCATTAATTGGACAACTGAAACATGATCAACAATACGTAGTGCAACGCTGGTGAGAGATGATATTATGGAAGGACATTTTGTTGTTATATTATTTGGTTAAATTAGTTTTTCTTTCCGTAAAAAATAATAATTATGGCCTTAACTCACTTATTTTTAATTCTTAACTATTGAGTCAATTTAAGTTTAATAATCAAGACTTTACATAATTTATTATCAGATCATGTTTAATAACTTGTTAATCAAGATATAATATATTAACAAATTGTCTAATTTAGGTCTAAATATCTTATTAATTAAGTTTTAATAAGGTCTAAACATCTTATTAATTAGGTTTTAATATCATGTAAAAATTAATTATAGGTCTAACTCATCTTTAAAATCGATTTAGAAGATAAGATCTACACCTCACATTTAGTCTTATTTTTAGTTTTATGTGAGGTTTTCCCAACACTTTCTTTCTCTCTTTATATTTATTTATGATTTTGTAATTTCTTATATATGTAAATGGAAAAGCTTATTTTGATTTTTTTTATTTTTTAAAAAAATTAAGGGACTAAGTTAATCTTTATCTTTTATAAATAGAGAGAATAAATTTTGATCCTTCAATTTCAATTTAACTACGTCAACTTAATTTAGACGGAAAGAGTTACCTTGATTATTTTAAACAAGTTAAGGGATCAACTTATCATTTAAAATACAGAAAAAAAAAAATTGAACTAAATGAAGAGAAAACCTAATAATATTTATACTTAATCATTTATGGATAACAAATATATTTTAAGTGTCTAGTTAAGCGAGCTCTTTAAATTATTAAAAGTATAATCTACCAAAAATATATATTAAAAGAATAATAATATGAATAAGTATTAATACTTATTCAAACTTTATCTTTTAAAATCTTTATTTGAAAATAATTTTTTTAAAATATTTTATTTTTAAAAAAATCTCTATAATTTTAGACGGTAAAAATTAAATGAGATTAAAATTCATATCATAGAGACTAAAAAAATCGAAATAAGATGTGTAGAAATTAAAATAGAAGGATTTTAAGTATAAAGTTTGTAAAATTATAAAGATTAGAATAACAATGACATTACATTTTTCGTAATGAATATATAATTACATAATTCATATTTACTTTTTATTTTTATATCATTTTCATTTTTTACACTTATAAACAAATCCATTTATATAACATATTAATGAATTTTATTTCATAATATATATATATATATATATATATATATATATATATATATGAGAGGAAGATCAGTTGAAGAAGCTATTTTCCTAATTTATATTACATATTCGTTTATCTGATACTTTGTGATTTAACAACTTTTCCTTCTTTTTTTTGGAATGAGTAGAATGGTTGAAGAGGATATTATGTGAATAATATTTGGATAATTGCTTTGACAAACAAATAAATAGAATATTTGAATTTTTTTTTTTCAAAATAACTTTAAGAAATACTTATTTATAAAATTATTTTAGTGAAATTTAGAACTTTTCAATAACTAGATATAATCTAGGTGGTTAAAAAAATTATTAAAAAATTATTTGTCTTCTTCTCTCTTTCATTCTTTTAATGGGAAAGATATTTTGAAACATTTTTTAAAATAAAAATGAAAATTCTTTAACCCTAAAAGGTGTTTGAAAAATTCAATCTTCCCCACTTATGTCTCTTTTCACTAATAAATTAGGAGGGTCATGTTTCCCACCACCATAAATATCTACCATTTTCAATGAAATGTCTATAAAAATTTATAAGAGAGACAAATAAAATAAAGTTAAATAAATCAATTTCTCATAAACTAAAATTAAAATTTTTTAGAGAAACTATATAAAAAAATTACAAATTAAATTTTACATAAACTAATTTGTAATCTATTATTATAAGCATAATCAATCAATTGTGATGTAGTTTATTTATTTCTTATTTTTAAAAGAAAGTACTTATTGAAAAATTACTTATTTTAAAAATAAGAAATTATTAACTTATTTTAATAAATAAATCCGATCTATTTAAATAAGTTGTTTTAAAAATTTCTTGTTTTAAAATATTTATTTAAAGTCTAAACAAACAGCCTTAATATCATATTTCTTGAAGAAAAACACTTTATTAAGTGCGAAATTATTTTTCTGTAAGTTTCATTATTTTTAAAACATGTATTCATATTTATACTCTTTTTAAATATTTACATATTCTTATTTTATATTCTCTATGTTTTTTCCTATTTATACCCTCTACTAAACAATAATTACATTAGTTATTCTCATATATATAATCGTGGTCTCATCATATCTAGGTCATTACTAAAAAACCAGCTACACACTCTTACTAATTCCATGGTCGTATTGAATTAACTTGATATTAGTGTCAATATCCCTCCTCAAATCCTACCCAAAAAATATGCTGAAACTATTTCTGTTCCATAAACATTAAGCTCAAGTCAATAAAATCTTGCACTCAAAATGAGTAAAAGATTTTAAAATCATAAAACAAATGCAAAAATTGTGGGCAATAAATAATAAAAATAACTTTAAGCTTAACTTATCTTCATAAAACCGGTTCGATAAGAAAAGGTTTGCACTTATTTTTATATACTAAACTAATCTTATTTCTAATCGATAGGTCTTATCTTTAGTCGATATAGGATTTTAAATTATAGATATTTAGATATTTAGGAACTTTTATATCATTTCTGTCATATATTATGCAGTAACAGTTAGACATAAGCAGAACAAAATTCTTTGCCCTTAAAACTGCTTATCGCGTATGGGAATATATAATTGACCCTGTCAAAGTCATGCAATGTATCTGTAAGGGATTCATACACCTGCCACATGCTAGTGGCCTCTCACCTACAATCCAAAATTTCCATGTGTTTGTTCAGCAGCACGTATAAATAGTCAATCTCAGCATGTTGAATCCCCATTCTCAAAAGTTAGAAGCTTTGAATCACTAATTAGTTCACTACATATATCCTGTCGCAAGAAGAAAAAAATAGCATTCAGAGTTGAAGATGATGCTTAGGAGTTTTGTTGGGAAGGTAGAAAAGGGTCTTTCCCTCTTTGTTCACAGAAGCTCCCCACTGAACTACTTCAATCAAGCCACAAGTGTGGTTCCAGATGATGTTAGAGAAGGATATTTTGCTGTTCTTGTTACCAAGGTGGATAATTAAAAGGTTGGAGTTAAAGTTGAATTAAAATTTTACTAAAAGTTTGAATAGTATATATATAAAAAAAAAAGACATATAAATCCGTAATCTTCAAATTTTAATGTAAAAGAATTCGTTGTTAACCTCTTTGGTGATACTTAACAGTATTATTGTTAGGTTAAGTTACTTGACTGATCGTGCTTTTTTGGGACTATTAGATCAAGCTGAAGAAGAGTTTGGTTTCAGACAAAAGGGAGCTCTTGCAATCCTTGCCAGCCTCAAGAATTACAGCATATTCTCCAGGGAGAAAATAGAGCATAAACATAGAGCATACAAACCTTAAAGTTGCTTGATCCTTCTTATTATTCATTATATTCTTTTTTTTAATTTATCAATTGTTTGTTACTTCTTACATTAAATTTATTACTTCTAATCATTTTTTAATATAATACATATCTATCAAAAAAATAAAATAAAAATAATTATATCTGACATGAGTTATATTTGGATGTTTTTATGATTATGATCAACATTCAGTCAAATGATTTTGAAGTAATTTTCAGAACCTCTCAAGCAGAAATATTATTGTTGGTGGAATTTTAAAAAGTTTCATAATCATCTAGAGACGTAGAAGAGATTTTCTTGTATACTTAACTGAATCGGTTAAATTCAGAATTTCAATGACATTAAACTTTTTTCGCAAAATATATCTTAATCATATTTTTTAGATTAAATAATCAATTTAATAATTATCTATTTATTTTAATTTTCAGTAAGTAAAAGAATAATTATTTAATTTTTTATATTTTACTTATTTTTTATTATATTTTATAATTATTTTTATATTTTTAATATTAATTTTTATTAATATATTTATCTTTATCAATTTAAAAAAATATATAAAAATAAAAACATATTATATTAAAAAAATTAAATAATAACTATTTTTATAATTACTCTCCTCCTATCTGACATATCTAAAATAAAAAGTTAATATATCTTTGAAACACTTCCTTCTAATTTAATACTAACATTATATATTATACAGTTAATTTTTTCAATTACACTATCTATATATCAAATTATTAAAATTTTAATTCAGTACATATTCTCTTTCATACATTCTCATTATAATATTAGTCACACAAATTTTTCTTGATATATTTTATCAATTTTTATATAATAAATTATTTCAATTTAAACTTCATTTAAAATAAATATATATATATATATATATAATTAATTAAAAATTAAAATTATTTTATTTTCATTTAAGTATATATTTTTTTTAAATAAAAATTTTATGTTTCAAAGAATATATTATTTTAGACATTTTCGTTCAAAAAATAAATTTTTTTTTACTCAGAATGAAATTACTTTACAAAATTTTACAGATAATTTTACTCAATTAAAACTTTTCCCCTCAAGTAAAAATATGATTGTATTAATGAATATTTTAATAAACATTTTTTCTCAAGCAAAAGTGAAAATGAGGTTATATCTCAGAGACAATTTTAGCCAGTATTTTTATAAATGAGAATTATTTGGTCAAACAAAAATACTCATTCATAACTCAGATTTTTCATCCCAAAACTCAAAATTTTCAAATTAGCACTTTCAAGACTAAGTTAACCTTACTCCATGTCTCATACTTTCTTTTCAAAACTAAACATTCATAGAACATAAAACACATTCATTCAATTAATCCAAATATCCATTCAACTCATATAATCAAATAATTATTTTAAATAAAAAATTCAACACACTCAAACACTATTATTTCAAAACACAATCTCAATTCAAATATTTCTTTAAATTAAATCTTCTAATCTAATATATTTTAAAAAAAATAGTCAAATATATTTATTTTTAATTTTTTTTCTCTAAAATAATTATAATTCTTTAAAATTGGAGATGAATAAGAATACTTTTAAAAAGTATAATTCACAAATAAAATATATTACTACAAATCTAATGTAATATAAATTCATTTTTTAAAAACAAAAGTCACATGCAAACTCCTTGAGTCAATGCAAACTTAGAGAGGAAAGTATAAAAATAAACTTTACCCAAATAAAAAAATCTGATCAAGTAGGAATCTTCTACTTTATATTACTTTCTACTGGGTATACTCTTATTTTAAAAAATAAAATAAAATATAACTTAAACTTTTGCAAAATTCACATGTGAAACTCTTTATATTATTAATTTATATATTTTTTATATATTGTGTGTTTATTATTAATCTTATACTAAATCTTATATATTTTAATTCAAATTTAAAATAATATAAAAAAAAAAGTTAAAATACATAATGTAATAAGAAAGGTATCTAAAAATATTAAAATAAAATAAATATACCATACATGAATGTTAATATATACTAAAACTTATTTTTCTATTATTGACAATATTTTATTCATAAAATATCAAAAATAAAAAATTACCTCATGTAAAAAGTAAAAATAATAAAGTGGTGTCTCATGGATAAGAAAAATGTCTTATATAAAAAATATTAAAAAGAAAATTTAATAAATATTTTAATTCAAAATAAAAATAAAATATAAACATTTAGAAATTAAAAGTTATCGTGTTAGAAAACGCTATTTTTAATAGCTTTTCAAACGTATACACTTTAAGTTTACACCATGTTGGAAGACGATACGTACTTATAATATAAAAATAATATTATTCATACCACAAATTTTTTAAATAATTAAAGGTCAATTTTTTTTTAATTATAGTTTTATTTATTCAAAAATTAATTTTCTCAAATATAAATAAATAAATATTTGTATACATAATTTTTTAACGGGTAAAAAATTATTACCAAATTTAAATATAGAAAATACAAAAATCATATAAATTCTGTTTTACGTTACGTACGATTTTAGTTTTATCAAACACGTTGTAATTATGAAGAAGTATTATTAAACTACACCACGTTTGAGAAAAATCATTAAATATTTATAACAGTTAAAATAGAATTTGGAAATATTTAAACGAAACCTATTTTCACCCTTTTTAATATCTCTCTCTTGTTTGAATGTCACCATCAACTCCAAGAAAACAGAGGGTGGCTTAATGATCCATACAAGTCATGAAGGCAATATTTTCTTCCCTGTCGCTATTTTGATTAAAGAGTTTGACCAACGACCTTCAAATAATGCATTAAATAATAATCAATGCAATGTATGCAGTGGCAAGCATGGTCCTCACAAGAAACTTCCTGTGTGTTTCCTCATGATCTCAATATAAATACCCAATTCTCCTTATACACACCCCAAGTTCAGAGTTCACACTTTGAAGCTCCTATATCAGGAAGAAATCATCTTTCAGTGGTAGATTTCAAGATGATTAGGTCTCTGGTTGAGAAGATCCAAAAGGGTGTCTCACAGATTGGGTCTGGAAAGTCTACACTCAGCTACATCAGTGAAAATCAAATGGAGACCACAAATGTTGTGCCTGATGATGTTAGCAAAGGGTATTTTGCTGTTATTGCAATCAAAGATGGAGAGATTAAAAGGTTTGTTGTTGAGTTGGATTACTTGACCAATCCTGCATTTTTGGAACTCTTGGATCAAGCTGGAGAAGAGTATGGTTTCAAGCAGCAGGGAACTCTTGCAGTCCCTTGTAGGCCTCAGCAGTTGCAGAAGATTCTTGATGCTTGGAGAATGAGACCAGACAGCATCACAGGTTCAGGAAGGGATATTTATGTTCCTAAGTTCCTCTGATAGAGTATAGGAGGTTTTACTTTCTCTGATTATGTTTTGTTAAGCCTTTTGCTTTGGTTCAAGATGTGTTTGTAGATATTGTTGGATCTGTATGTAATCATTTACTGTGGATTTATATGTTAGTGACGATTATATTATTTATTTTGACTAAAATAGAGAAAATATTGTAGGAAAACTGAAAAATAGTATATGATATTTTATATAAATTAGAATTGAAGATGAATTGAAATCTTATATTAAAAGAAAATAAAAATAGTAAATAATATATAAATAATAAAAATATACAAACTCTTAATATTAAGATTTTAGATAAGAAATAAAATTATATTTATAAACTTTTAATATTAAAATTTTTTAATATAAAAAGTAGAAGATAATCTTCCTTTTCAACTCTTGAACTAATAGTATCAAATGCTAAAAAGAAAATTTAATTTATAACATTTGGAATTATTAATGTTCAAATTTTCATTTAAAAACAAAAGAACGTTGATTTATGAATATCTATTTTTTTTAATACGCGTAATGCGTAATGCATTTAATGTCAAAATGTGTTCGGTGAAATTTTGTTGAGGTACAATGAGTTCAGTGAATTGAGATTAGCCTAAAAATGTGACTGTTGATATAATATTTTTCAAAATAAAATATTCCGTAACTTTCTTGGGCTTCTTCCCATCTTTGTGAGGCCTTGAATCCTCTCCGTTGACTCTTAAAGGTCCAACATGAAGCCCACAAATAGGTTTGATAAATAAATACATGTACAAACTACAACAAAAAAACTAAGAAAAATGCAACATAGATTATATACCTATCCACCCTCAATGCTGCCTTGAGGTATTGTTGGCTTTAGAGGTTTGGTTATTCCTTCACAGGTTTATCCTTAAAAGGCATCTCAAAAGATTAGGGAAGGTGAAAATATTTAAATCACCCAGACTCTCGGTTCCTGAATGATGTGGGACTTCAGCCCTTATAAGAATAAATAAAAAGAAAGAAAAAATGAAAACAAGACAAAGAAAAATTCAACAATTAAACAATTAAAAAGTTTATGTTATTAAATATAAGTATGATCAAAATATTTAAAAGTTTATTCTTAAATTAAAAATTATATATTCAACATTCTAAATTTTAAATAGTAGATTTAGGACGAATACATTTCATTACAAGACTAACCATTTGACTTCTCATTAAAATTTAATTTAATTGGAGACAGAGTTAGATATTTTTACGAGAAGTCAGATATAAAAATTAAATTATAATTTTAAAATTAATATATTTAATTTAAAATTAATATATTTAATTTAATAAAGAAAACTACAAAATTTATATAATTGATTGTATATCACGAAAATAAAATAAGACTATTGTGTTATATGATGAGGAAAGAGATTTGAATTTTAAAATTCATAGTATCAAGTCTTAAAAATAAGACTACACTAACTCTTTACTATTATATTTTGTTAAATTAACATTTATTTTAACATAAAATTAATTAGAACGATACACTGCTTCAAAGAATAAAATAATAAACTAAATTTACACTTAGGTGATAAACTAAAATAAAAATAAGACTAGAGATAAAAATGTATTTTAATCTAAATTTATTAATTATATATAAAAGATAAGTGATACAGAATTCAGTATTTTTAATTAATTTTTTGATTTAAGTCTTATGAATAAAAATATTATAGTTGAAATGAAAGATTCATTTATGATTTTAATTCTTAAAGTTTTAGATGATTTTTTTTTTTCAAATTAAAAAATAAGTTTATTTTAATCTCTCAATTTTAACAATATATAATTTTAAATTTAAAGGATTGAAAATGATTTTAAAAAATTAATTTTGGTTCTTTAAATTTGATATATAAAGATTAAAACCAAATTTTCTTAATTTCAAGAAAATAAAATAAAAAATTTTAAATTTAAAGAACCAAAATTCAAATAATCCTAAATTTTAAGAATTAAAAATATAATTAAATCTATTTAATCAAATTCTTAAATAAAAATTAATTATTAATACAATAAATAAATACAAATTACATTATATGACAAAGAATTGATTAGTTATAAATATATTAGATTTTCTACATGCATTTACTATTAGAAAAGAGATCTTTAATTTAGTTTTTTTATTTTATATTCTACACTGATCTAAAAAAATAATATAGATATTAATGCAAAAATTTCTCATCTTTTACATCTCGTTATTAATTAGAATCGGTGTAGAAAATAAATATGCTTTATCAATTATAACATAACATTAATATGGAAAACAATCACATATTTATAATGCAATATATATATTATACATTAATTATAACACGTAAGAGAATAATATTAAATAACTTAACCATTTACAAAAATTTACTTAAATTTTTTAGTAATAAATTATTTATTATCTTTTCTATATAAATATATTTAAAGACTTCATCAATATATATAGAATTATAAAAAAAAAAATTCTTTAAAAAAAATTAACACAACTTGTTTATAAATACTAAATGCAATATGTCCCAATGGTGGACGTGGTACTAACGTCACTAACTTTGACCCAACCACAGCAGACACATTTGACAAAAAAAACTCATACTCCAATCTTCAGGTTTACAACAATCTTACTTGTAATTTTTAAGTTGGAGAAAAATGACAGTAAAAATAAAGGAAATTTATGATTATTACACAAAATAATTGAAAGTATTGGGAGAATTGGAATATCACATCGTCTAGAGATAATATCAAATTAAGATACAAACATCACTTTATTGAATCAGTTTTATGAGAATGAATTAAGTTTAAATCCAATACTAATATGATATCAGAGCCTATTCTAATAAGATTCTCGAACTGTTATTGGACCACTCAAAAATTTTTCAGACCAATATCGGACCATTACTATCAGATCATACATAAATTTTTAGTTCTACGTTGAGTTTGGAGACTATCGACGTAAGAAAGGTGTATTAGAGATCCTACATCGTTTAAAAATAAAGGCAAATTAAAGTAAAAATCTCATCTTATTGAATCAGTTTTATGAGAATGAGTTAGATTTAAATCAACTACTTATTTGAGATGACAATAAAATAAAAGAGTTAGAAAATATTTTAAAAAATATCATAAATAGGCGTTGTGAGAGAAAAAAACAACATTAATTGAACTATACACCATTTTAGACCAAATTAAAATAGAATAGAAATCAAACACGTTGTCTATTGTTCGAATTAATAACTTTCGACAACGACATTTTACACAAAAACATATAAAATAAACTTAGTAACATAACATCTATAGGAATTACTAATGAAAAAGTAATCTTGTATATATTATCACCACTTTAATCTTTCTTCTTTTCTTTTATTTTTCTTTAATATACATTAACTTTATATTATTTGAGTTCTTTTACTTTTCTTCACATTTAATTGTTTTTACTTCATTGTGTATAAATTTCATTTACTCTTACGATAATTTAAATTTTGTCATTTTAATGCTTTCAATCACTTATATTTATGCAATTTGTTATTTCTCTAGTTTTAAATTGTAAATTTTTTTTATTTAAATTCTACAATTTTTATCATAAATATAAAATAAGATATCAAATTCTATTTATATATTTTTATTAAGATACTTAATACTTATTTTCAACCTTAGTACATCACAATATCAAATAAAATTAACACCTTAATAATTTAAATTTGTATATTTTATAAATCAACATTTTAGTGATTTAAATTTGTATATTTTAAAAAAGTTATTAAGTAGTGTTCATGAAAAGATGTAGTTTTTTATTAAGTAAACTTTAAGTTTAGTTCATTTTCACACAATAAAATCAGCTCATGAGTTGAGATTTGTACTCACTTGATATATCTTAATTTGTTTTTATCTCCTCTTACGTCAAGACAACCTAACTCAAACATGGAATTACATACTAATAAGTAATTTAATAATGATTTTATAACGGATTTTTCGATAGATCTAACAATCTTATTACGGTAGATTCTAATATTATATTAGAAATAAATTTTAAACTTAATTCATTTTCATAAAACTGAGTTATGAAATGAGATTTATATTCATTTAATATATTTTAATTTAGTCTTATCTGACGTAATGTGAGATTTAAAAAAAAAAACACTTATCTGAATTATTCTCTCATAAAAGAGGCAGAAAGTATCAGCACGTTTGCAGATACCATTTTTTTCATTTTTCAGCCATCGAAATTAAGATAAGGGATCATTAATGATGCTAAGGGTACTGAGAAACTTTAAGCAAGAAACACAGCAATAAGAAAAGAAACTAATGATTTTGTGAACTTAAATCAGAATAGTTCATCTGATTCATTGTACCGACAGCATAACACCTACAATTAACCCCGTATACTGATCAAGTACACGCGTATGTTGTCTTTGAGAGTGCAAAGCCAGAAGGATGAAAAAGACCTTAAAATGTGGTATTAAGTAGGTTGTTTCTGAACCAACAAGCAAGCAATGCTTTTTCCAATTTATGGTGCTTGAATGTCCCTGTCAATATTAACTCTACCATTGTGGAACTGCAAGCCCTAAACTTTCAAGATCACTAAATCTCACTACATTGGTCTCATATCAACAAAAGATACTAATTCGTTAGAATTCAATTCATTCTTCTTCGGCAAGACACATGATGCTCTTACTCTTTGTTCCTAGGACATCACCGGTGCTCAACTATTGAAGGAAAACGTGGTGGAAATTAAATGTTATTTTTATCGATAAAAATAAATATATTAATAAAATTGGTACTAGAAATAACAAAAACAATTACAAGTATATAATAAATAATTATAAAAAAATATGTTGAAAATTTATCAATTAACAAGATAATTATCTCTTTTATTACTATTCAATGATTTAACCTACCCTACGCAAGATAAGGAATTTATACACCATTGAATAAAAGTCTCAAAATTATTATTTACTTTATTAATGATCAATGATCAAATTTTGACTTGAATTAAGCCAAAAATTTCATATGTACTTATATTTTTATTCTAAAATAATACTTCATTTCTATGTAGCCAAATAGACCATACCATTCAAACCTAGAGTATATTCCATATACTCTTAAGTTGTTTATTTTCAGTCATCCAACAATGTTAAAGTATTTATCTCAAACCACAAACAGTACTAGCTACCTTACATTCAAAGAATAAATGTTCAAAGTTTTCACTTTGCAGTCCACATATTGAGATTTGCCAATTGGATTCCTCTTTTTTGTAAGTTATTCTTTGTTATTATTCTTCCAATTGCCTCTCTCAAAACCAAATGTATTGTTTTAGGAATTGTTTTAATCTTCCATAGCTTTGTAAAGAATTTTCTATCCTCCTCCTGCAAGTCTTGGTCCTGTTGTAAACCCTCCCAAATAAGATTATATACATGATGTACAGAGTAACTTCCCAGCTCATCACTCTTCCATAGCCATTTATCATCATTACCTTCTTTTCACGGTTTAAAATTTATAATATTTATTAATCTTTTCAATAGGAGTTCTTCCCACTAAAATCACCCCTCCTCCATCTTATATTACACTCTCATACACCTTCCTTCCGACAACTCATTTCCTCTATAGTCTTATTATAGTCTTATTTTAATTGTTAGAGATAAGATATAGAAATTTGAATTTAAATGTTTCTTCCACTACTATTTTTTAAAAATTAAATGTGAGTGAGAACGGTGTGATTGGAACTGCATTCCATATCGACGACATACCTTTAAATTAAATGAAATTGTATTCCAACACTTATCAAGTAATCACAAATTGTGAATTAAATTAGTATATTATATAGTGATTAAGGAAAGTTTACTCATATAAAAATATTATTCAATATTGGTTTTAAAAAATTTATAACATCTACTGAAAATAAATTATTCAATATCGATTATGAATCAATATTGAAATCAGACTTTTTATATCAATTTTTCATACAACAATATTGTGTTATCATTTTCAATACGTGTACAAATTGTTTGAGAATTCTAATCAGTGTACAAATTGTATTTCAACTTTACGAGAAAGAAAGATGTACATATCTACAATCACATGAAAAAATAACAAGATGAAACAAGTTTCTAAGTAATACTTAATGAAAAATTTAAATTTTTCTAAAAACTTATCACAAATTTCTTATATTTAATTATAAATATGTAGATAAAAAGTTAGTAAAAAATTATTTTTTCTAATGAAAAAATTTTTATGTGAAAAATTTTTTATAAATAAATTAATAAAATTTTTTTTCATTAATAAATTTATAAAAAAAATTTCATAAACAAATTTATAAAAATTTTTTATAGAAATAAATTCGAAAAAAATATTTAATAAATAATTAATTTTTTTTTATAAAAAATTTTATAAAAAATATTTCATAGATAAATAAACTTATTATTATAATATAATAATAATAATAATAATAAAAATAATAATAATTATAATAATAATAATTATAATAATGATATAATAATAATAATAATAATAATAATAATAATAATAATAATAATAATAATAATAATAATAATAATAATAATAATGATAATGATAATGATAATGATAATGATAATGATAATGATAATGATAATGATAAAGATAAAGATAAAGGACAATATTTTTTATTTTAATTAATAATTGAATTAATATGAGTCCAAATAATCTTAAAAAATCCTTTTTATTGTGGTGTTATTACAATAAATTCTTTAATTAAGTAAGAAAAAATCTCACTAATTTGTGAGGAATTGTCAAAGAAAGAAAACCATAACCAATGCATAGCTAATTAGTTTTGATTTTGAAAAATATACATTTGTGAGGAACTGCTACGGGAAATATTTTTGTTGATAATCCCTTATAAGCGAAAATATAATAAATAAGGAAAACAAAAATTATGTTAAGGGAATAATTCTCATGTTATGTTGTTAGGATTGATTTATCATAAATTATCCATAAATCATCACAAAAATAAATTAAAAGAAATATAGTTAAGAAGCATTTTCTTTTTCGAAAATTTACCAGAAATAATTTTCTTGCAAATCCGTATTAAAAATGAAATAAATGGCATGTCGATAGAAAACAACTTTTATAATAATAAACTATTTATTATGTATTAAATAGATTGTCAAAATGCATAAAAAGTTTGTAAAAGAAGTAAAAGTTAAAGTAGCAATAGAACATTTTAGTAATGATACGTGATCATTTCTTTTTTCTAAACATCCTACATTAATTTATAATTTCTTTTCAATTTTTATACATAATTTATTATATTTATGTTTTTTATTTTCTACTTTATAATTTAATAGATATCAAATAAGGTTAGAGTATCTACCAATGTTGTATAAAATATTTATTTTATACCATCCTAACACAAACCATTTATTTGTCCTGTCCAAACATCCTTTACAAGACAACAATTGTATATCCCACCTAACAAATATTGCAAATAAGAGACTCCACTGCTCACTTGGTTTGGAAGATTTGTTCCATCAAATCAATCAAAATCTTGGGTTGAAACATAAACCATGTGTTTGGAAGAAAGAGAATGAATATAAATAAAGATACCAATAATCATATACTTTTTCATTTAATTAGAAAAATGTTAATTTAAGAAAAAAAATGAGATCTTCAAAAATTAATTAAAAAAACATATAGTTTTATAATTTGTTATAGTTCAAGAGTCCGAATCTCATATTGAATAGAAATGGAAAGATTGACATATAAGTAAAAAAAACACACAAATTTTTAGTTTTAAGGTTTTGGACAAACTTTTAGTCTTAAAATTTTGAATAAGAAGTGAAGTCATATTCTTTTATATAATTATTGATTTACTATCCATCGGTAAAAATCTCCTAGTATTACATCCCTCTCGAATACCCAACATTACTCGCTTATCATTCAGAAACTCGTGATGTTTCTACTAAAATAAGTGAAAAAGGCACACAAATCCTTATCTTTAAGATTTTGGATAAGAAATAGAGTCGTATCCCCTTATATAATTGTTGGTTTATTATCTATTAGTAAAAATCTTTCGGTATTACTCATACTTGATATCCAATATAATTTTTTTATTTAAATTACTTTTATATATCATACTTTTCATCCATCATTTCAAACATATCTAAACTTCATATCTACGAAGAATCAATTTATAAAACAATCATTTAGGGTAAAAGAATAGGGTGTTAGAACTAACTAGAAACCTTCACTTCAATGGAAAATCAAAAAGTTGGATTTTATAGGACAGCCAAATATATTATACAGTAAAACATAGGGACAGCAAAATCTTGGCTCTTCCTCAACGACAAAATCTGCTTAGCGCGTTTGAGAAGAAAGAAATTGATCACATGACAATCAATACACTGTGTGGCTGCACCCACTTGCCACTTGAATAGTGGCTTCTGCTCTCACCTATAAATAATCAAGGTTTTTCGTGTTTCTTCATTGTATTCCATAGACGACACAATTTCAAAATTAACTTAGAACCTTTCAAATTACTACTTCACTATCCTATCAAGATGGTTAGGACATTTGTTGGGAAGATAGAGAAGGGTCTTTCATTCTTTGTACACAAAAGACCACCATTGAGGTACTTCAGTGAAGCTACAAGTGTGGTACCAGATGATGTTAGGGAAGGTTATTTTGCTGTTCTTGCAACCAAAGGTGGAGAATCCAAAAGATTCATTGTTGGGTTACATTACTTGAATGATCCTGCATTCTTAAGACTGCTGGATCAAGCTGAAGAAGAGTTTGGTTTCAGGCAAAAGGGAGCTCTTGCAATCCCTTGTCAACCTCAAGAATTGCAGAAGATTCTAGAGGATAGTAGAACACAGAGTACAACCAGAAGCACCAAAGGTGCTGGAAAAGATGTGAGATTCAAGTACTATTGATTTGATGTTGTTAATAGCTTCCTATACATGCAAGTGTGTAGAAGGTTTTAATTTCTAGTTATCGTTGATTAATAAGCCTTTCCCTACTGCATGAAGATGTGTATGTAGATGATTCATTATTTTCTCTACGTCAATTGATTTCCATCACTTGTTGCAATCAATAAAAGCGAGGCATTATCGTCAAAAACTTCTTCTGTTCATGCCATCCATCTGGGATCAAATATTTGGGTGCAACTTGTTTGAAAATCATCTTTATGAGAATATCAGTTGATAATCTTAGAAAGGATTCCTATTAATCAAAAAATAAAAAACTAAACAAATTTAGAATCCCTAGTAAAATCGAGTTGTAAGACAACGAGGTATGGTGATTACTCTATTAACTATGTAATTATCAAAATTGATAGGGTATCATTGGCCACCACGGTCCAGAAGATTCGTTGCTTAGATAAATGCATCATGTTAGAAACTGAGCATGAGATAAAATTGAAGAAACTGAGGGAAAGAGAAACTACAGAATTTACTAAAAAAAAATTATATTTTTCATGAAAAAATATGTAAGTAATTTTAAGTGAAAAATATAATTTTTCTCATAAATTTACTACGAACTTTTCACCATCTTTAATTTGTAAGTAAAAAATTATTTTTCATAAAAAATTTATAAAAAATTTTCCACAAACAAATTCATAATACGAAAAATTTCTTATAAATAAATCAATGAAAAATTATTTCACAAATAAATTTATGAAAAATTTTCATAAAAATAAATTTGTGAAAGATATTTAATAAATAATTATTTTTTTTCATAAAAAAATTCCGTAAAAATTATTTTATATATTAAGAAAATTTCGTAAAAAATATTTTATAGATAAATAAAATTATTTTTGTAATGATTTTTATCAAGAAAACGAGTTTTCTGTGTATAAGATGAAATTTATATATAAGAAATAACGAAAAAAAAGTTATTTTTATATAAATTTTGAAACATTTTTTAAATTTGAATGATTAAAAATGAAAAGAAAAACAATTTTTTGAAACAAAAATAATTTGTCAATATATTTATTACAAAGCTTGATCTTATATTTAGGGATTAGGTCAATTACGTGTGCTTGGTTTATTGGAAAAAAAAAAGTAAGAAGGAATGTGAATTGAGAGGATTTATATGTTATTTAATTGAAAATAAAATAAGAGAAAAAAAATTAAGTATATATGAAATATCATAAATGTTAATAAAAATACAAAAATAAAAAAACATATTTTGGATATTTAATGTATAAAAACACTTTTCTCACTTATTTTCTCTTCTTCAAGATATTGATAACTTGTTAACCATTATTCTTTGTTAAAGAATCAAATGAAGGAAAGAAGACGTTTTTGCTCTCTTTCTATTTCCCTGCATTTTTTCAGTTAGCTTTCTTGCGTTAGGTTGATATTGCACATAAAAGTAGAATTGACATATGCTAAATGTATCAGTTGACACTTCTGCT
Source organism: Macrotyloma uniflorum (assembly GCA_016859785.1). Lineage (NCBI taxonomy): Eukaryota > Viridiplantae > Streptophyta > Magnoliopsida > Fabales > Fabaceae > Macrotyloma > Macrotyloma uniflorum. The sequence goes on along the minus strand of BDMB01000012.1, from coordinate 5,571,592 downwards.
ACTGCTATCACTTTTTGTCATTGATGACTCGGAATTATTGACACTGGTTTTAGTTTTCAATATGTCAAATATTCAACAGATAATATTTGAAAAATTTTCATCAATAAATAATAAATAATAATTATACAAAAGAATATCATTTTATTGAATATTTTTTAATGTTATTCAATCTAATTTAAGTTATTTTGAACTCTAACACTATATTCCTAAATTATATCAATCTTGAAAAACAAAAATTTAATACGCAAAGCATAATCTGATATTCAAGATATATATTATGTACGTAGACACTTCAGTCTGCATGTAAAAACTCAGTGTCCATGCCTCCAAGGTGGCAATGAATTCTGTGTAAGGGTATTGCGGTTTTTCCATTAATTAATTCAATTCAGAGGGAACTCTAGACAAAAAAACTGCTGAAGAACCTTCTGAAAATCCTCACTCAACAACTAATTCACTTGTTTCTTGACTGCACCTAACATTGTTTTTAACAAGGCTCTTTCTTTTCTTTTCTTTTTTGTATTTTGATCCTGGTTCCATAACATGTTTAGCCCTTTGTTATTTCACGTACACGATGCATTGTGTTCTGGACTGTTATGGACGAATTGGACTGAGACTGATCCATGCATGCAATCATGCAGTATTGCAGTCACAGAGTTGTCCCCAGGCCCCTACTCCTCTTACGCGTGATGAAAGCGTTTTCTTGTAGAGTGTAGACCCCATTGACATTGAATATGTTGAAGAAAATTCTAAATGAATTAATAATAACAAACACATATGTAAACCACGGTCACACACTCACACTAAACTCCAAGCAGGATGTAAAGGTTTTGATTCTTACAAGTCATGAAGCACATCACGCTACAATGTTCCTTTCCCTTTTGCAAATTTGTTAGATCTTATCCGCATGGTTAACATATTACAATGAATAATCCAATTGTCATATATCAATAATAAATTATCATACATCTACTTATAAGAATCAAATACATCAAAATATAAAATTTAGTATCTAATTAGAAACATAAATTATACATTATAGATATAATTTATTTATAATATAATTTAATAATAGAGAAATAAGTGTTGAGTCTAACTCAATTTCATAAAACTAATTTATAAAATAAAATTTTAGATCGACAAAAACAAATATAATAATAAAATTAGTACTAAAAGTACCAAAAACAATTAAAAGTACATAACTAAAAAAAATGTGTTGAAAATTCAGCAATTAACAAGATAGTTATCCCTCCCATTACTATCGAATGACTTAACCTACTCTATACAAGATAAATAACTTATACACCATTGAACAAAAGTTTCAAAATTATTGTTTACTATATTAATTATCCATGACCAAGTTCTGACTTGAATTAAACCAAAATCTCATCTACACTTATTTTTTTTATTCCGAAATAGCACCTTATTTCTATGTAGTCAAATAGACCACACCACTCCAACCCAGAGTATATTCCATACACTCTTAAGATCTTTATTTCTAGTCATCCAATAATGTTGAAGTAAATGCCTTTTTAGATTACTTGCCCTACATGTATTTATTCCAAATTACAAATAACATTTATCCCAAACAATACTAGCTATCTTATATTCCAAACCACGAATAACATTTATCCCAAACAATATTTTATATATATTAATTTGATGTTACAGTATATTTAAGTGATTTGAAATCTTCGATCATATTTAATGCAAAGAGTTATTGATAATAGTGTGTAGTGTTGAATTTGAAGAGACTTTGCGTGATGAAACTATCAAGTGACACTCGTCAAGATCAGCAAATGTGAGTAGCATGAGGAAGAATAGAAAATGGAGTTAATTATATAGCAGAGGAGTAGGCACCACGGGTAAAGAGAGTTAATAGGATTCTGAGTAATAAATGTAAGGTTCAATGATTGTGTGTGGGAGAGAACTAGTTATATATAGGGGTGTGGGTTCAATTATAAAGAGACAAATATGCATGATGTGTCACCTTCCCTCTAATATTCTCAAGCTTTTGTCACATCTAAAGTGTACTATTATCTTTTTAACAAGAGTTGAATTACCAATATTAAATAAACAGTATTATTCCATATCATTCCTGTTCAATTGAATGTATCCATTACCCTTTTGCTCCTCATATATTTACACATCATTAAAGTTTTAATTTCTCATGTAACCTAATAGAAGTATGAAAGTGAGTATGGAGGTAAGTGAGGTAAAATTATATTATTTTGGCAGGATAAGTGAGTTGGGAAAGAGATATTAGACATGAAGTTTAGTAGATTGTTTATTAATTTTAGTGATTAATAAAGTTTTATTAGTAATATGGACACTTAGCAGGATGGTCGGTGGGTATGGAATCTGGCATGAAGAAGACCTTGGTTCAAGTGGGAAGAAGATTTGGTAAAATAACTCATGAACTTTAATATATTGAAACCTACTACTGAAGGAGAAGATAAATGGGTTTGGAAGGGAGATGATAATGGGATGTTCAATGTTAAATCAACTTATTCCATTATTTAGAATGAGATACAAGGAGATATTGAAAGCTTTTTTATTGAGCTTTGGAAAATTAAAGTTATCCCTAAGGCATTACATTTGGTGTGGAGAGCAACAATAGAAGGAATAACTACGAGGGATAACTTGAGGGGTAGGGGGTGCAAGTGACTGTGACCAGTTGTAGGTTATGTGGTGTGGAGGAGGAATTCATTACACACTTGTTTCTAGAGTGCAGGATAGCCAATGTGGTGTGGAACAAATGTTATGCGTGGTTTGGCATAAGTACTTGTAGAACTAAAATTCTCAAGCAACATTTGTTATAACACTACATTCACTTTCAAAATAAGAAGGTAAACATATATTGGAAGGTGGAAGGTGGTGTGGGTTGGGGTGGTGTGAAGTTTGTGGAAGTATAGGAATGACACGTTGTTTCGCAATAAGAAGGTAGATGCACAAGAAATTTTCTTTCTGACTCAATTGAATACCGATTGTGGGTCAAGTCCAGTGTTTTAATGGCTATAGGGTCTTTTGTAGAATGTGTATAGATACTTAGCCCTGTTCCTTGTGTGTTGGATAATCAACTTAGTGATTATCTGTTTTTTAATCTAATTTTCAGTAGAGAGATGGATAATCATCTAGTTTACTATTTAAATTTTCTGCACACTTTTATTCACTTTTCTATTATATTTTATAATTGTTTTTTTATACTTCTAGTGCAAATTTTTATTAATACATCTATCTTTACCCATTAAAAAAAATGTGTTTCAATTATTCCTTATTTGCATTATCCCTTACATTCCAAAAAAGAATGTTAATTTTTAAGAATGATTATTTAACCCTCCAGGGTTTTGTTAATGTGAGTGTAGGAGCCTTTTGTTAGAGTTCAAGATGAGTTGAAATCCCGCATTGGGTAGAAATGGGAAGGTTGAATAGCATATAAGGGAGAAAGACACACAAACTTGTAGCCTTAAGGTTTTGGGTAAGAAGTGGAGTCATATTCACTTATATAGTTGTGATTTACCTCCATTGGTTAAAATCTCCCAGTGTTAAATCCCCTCCTTGGATACCTAACAGTGGTATCCGAGGAATTATAATCATATTGCTAATGAGATAAATGCTAGAACTTTATGGGAGAAGATTGAGTCTTTGTATGTTTCAAAGTCAAGCAATAATAACTTGATGAATTTGAGGTTTAGGGAGAGTTCTTCCATTTCAGATCATCTAAATGAATTTCAAGGACTCCTAGATCAAATGTCAGGAATGGGTATCAATTTTGATGATGAAGTTTTAGGACTATAGCTGCTGAATACTCTACCTGAAGGCAAGGACAAGCAGGATAAGAATGATCATGATGATGATCATGTTACTACTACTACAGGTGGTGATCTTGTTCTTCTTCGTGACTATGACTCTATCAATCTTATATCTGATGAGAGCATGTGGATAATTGATAGTGGTGTTACACTGCATGATACACCGAGGAAGAATTTCTTCACATCTTACACTTCTGGTGATTTTGGAGTGTTAAAGATGGGTAATGATGGTGTGTCAAAGGTTGTAGGTGTTGGTGATGTTTGCTTGCAAACCAACATGGGAGTGCAATTATTATTTAGAGGAGTAAAGCATGTTCCAGATGTTCGTTTTAACTTTATCTCTGTGCATTTGCTTGATGATAGTGGTTATGATAATCACTTTAGTTCCGATATGGCTAAAGGAGAGAAAATTTCTAAATTATATTGGACTAAAGTTTTGGTTGCTAAGGACAGTGTGAATGCTATGTATATGGAGACATATTTGTGGCACTGAAGGCTTGGTCATATCAGTGAAAAGGGGCTTAATTGTTTAGCCAAAAAGGATTTACTCTTGGTTTTGAAGAGTGCAAAATTGGAGAAATGTTCCCATTACATGGCTGGAAAACAAACTAAAATATCCTTTAAGAAGCATTCACCCTCAAGAAAGTCAGAGTTACTTGAATTGGTGCGTTCTGATGTTTGTGGTCCATTAAAGATAAATTCGTTCAGTGGTGCACTTTACTTTGTTACTTTTATTGATGATTGTTCCAGGAAGTTATGGGTCTATGCACTATAGAGAAAGGACCAAGTGTTTAAAAATTTTAAAGAATTTGATGTTTTGGTTGAGAGGCAGTTAGGCAAGAAGCTGAAATGCATTCGTACTGATAATGGTGGTGAGTATTGTGGACCGTTTGATGTTTATTGTAAGCAGTAGGGTATCAGACATGAAAAGACTCCTTCTAAAACTCCTCAATTAAATGGTCTAGTAGAGAGGATGAATAGAACTTTGATTGAAAAAAGTTAGATGTATGCTTTTTGAAGCAAAGTTGCCTAAGCATTTTTTGGGAGAGGCATTGCTTGCAACTGTGCATGTTATTAATCTTAGTCCTACAATTGCTTTGAATACTGAGGTGCCAGACAAAATTTGGTTTGGCAAGAATGTTAATTATGATCATTTGCGTGTCTTTGGTTGCAATGCATTTGTTTATGTTCCAAAGGATGAAAGATTCAATTTGGATGCAAAGACAAGGCAGTATGTCTTTATTGGTTATGGTTAGGATGAATTTGGCTATAGGTTGTATGATCCTATTGAGAAGAAGCTTGTCAGAAGCCGTGATGTGCAGTTCATGGAAGACCAAACCATTGAAGATGTTAACAAGATAGAGAAGACTAGACTTGAGAAACATGATAATCTCATTGATGGTAATCCAGTTCACAATCTGGATAATGTTGAGTCTTGTGCTCAAAATGATGAGCAACTTGGTGATATTGATGGTCAACAAGTTGGAGATGGTGTAGAGGTTCCAATTGATGATTCTCAAGAGGAACATGATATGGTACATGATGATGATCATGATGTTGCACCTGAATTTCTACAAGTTCCTATAAGGAGGTCCAACAGGCTTAGTAAACCATCTTCAAGGTATTCTTCTGATGAGTATGTAACCTTGACTAATGGTGGAGAACCTGAGTGTTTTGAAGAAGCTTTGGAAAGTGAAGAAAAACAAAAGTGGCTGGATGCAATGCAAGATGAGATGAAATCTTTGCATGATAATCACACTTATGATTTGGTAAAGTTGCCTAAGGGCAAAATAGCTTTAGAGAATAGTTAGATTTTCAGGGTGAAGCAAGAGGTTAATTCTACATCTCCAAGGTAATAGGCCAGGTTGGTGGTGAAAGGATTTAGACAAAGAAAGGGTGTTGATTTCAATGAGATTTTCTCACCTGTAGTGAAAATGACATCCATTAGAACTGTGTTAAGTTTAGCTGCTACCTTTGATTTGGAGGTTGAGCAGATGGATGTGAAGACAGCTTTCCTTCATGGTAATTTGGAGGAAGAGATCTACATGAAACAACCCGACGGTTTTCATGTTGAAGGTAAGGAAAATTATGTGTGTAGACTAAGAAAGAGTCTATACAGTTTAAATCAGGCTCCAAGACAGTGGTACAAGAAGTTTGAGTCATCTATGTGTGATCAAGATTACAAAAGGACTACTTCTGATCATTGTGTCTTTGTTAGAAAGTTCTCTGATGAAGACTTTGTTATCCTGTTGTTATATGTTGATGACATACTTATTGTTGGGAAAAATATTTCCATAATTGATAGGTTAAAGAAGCAATTGAGCAAGTCATTTGTCATGAAAGACTTGGGAGCTGTTAAAAAGATTCTTGGCATAAGTATCTTACGTGATAGAAGAGAAAAGAAGATTTGGTTATCACAAGAGCAATACATTAAGAAGGTGTTGCAGAGATTTCATATGGAAAATGCTAAATCTGTAAGCACTCCTCTTGCGACTCATTTTAAATTGAGTGTTAAACAGAGTCCTTCAAATGAAGATGAGAAGACATATATGAGTAGGGTTCCTTATGCACCTGTAGTGGGTAGTTTGATGTATGCAATTGTATGTACAAGACCAGATATCGCATATGTTGTTGGTACAGTCAGTCGATTTTTGTCAAATCCAAGTAAAGAGCATTGGAATGCTGTGAAATAGATTTTGAGGTATCTTCATGGTACTAGTAATTTGAGGCTTTGTTTTGGAGGTGATAAACCTACTTTGATGGGTTACTCAGACTCAGATATGGCTGGAGATATTGATTCCAGAAAGTCTACTTCGGGCTATTTGATTAAGTTTGCAGGGGGAGTTATGGCTTGGCAATCAAGATTGCAAAGGTGCATAGCATTGTCTACTACAGAAGCGGAGTTCATTGCCATTACAGAAGCATGCAAGGAGTTGTTATGGTTGAAGAAATTCTTGCAGGAGCTTGGTTTTGTGCAGAACAATTATCCATTATTTGTAGACAGTCAAAGTGTTATCCATCTTGGTAAGAATCCAACTTTTCATTCTAGGTCCAAGCATATTGATGTGAGATATCATTGGATACGTGATGCTTTGGATGCTAAGTTATTGGAATTGAATAAAGTTCATACAGATGACAATGGTGCTGATATGATGACTAAGATATTGCCAAGACAGAAATTTGAAACGTGTCGTGAGATCGCCGGATTGGTGGTCACCTCCACATAGTTGTGAGGGGGAGATGTGTTGGGTTGGGCTCCCAACTATGTGTTTAAAAAGTCCAATTGAGTTAAGCTCATTTTATTCTATTTAACCTAATTGGAGAAGAGACTTCTAAGAGATAGATAGAGAGTACACACAAAGAGTACAGAAAAGAGAGGTTGTCTTTTGGGAGAGAAAAATGAGAGAATACAGTTTGCCACACGCCGTCTTTAGTTTGACCATTGGGATTGTCAATTGGAGGTTTGTGGTTAGAGTTATCAGTCTCTCACTGTTACTCTATTTTTTTAGGTTTCTCTTTCTTTGTTCTTCAAATTTGATAGCATTATTGTTTTGCTGTATTGACTGATTGTAGGCACTTATTTGTACGTTTGATCTGACTCTCTTGTACCCTTTTTTATCTTAGTGGAGTTTGATTGACTAGCTTGTGCCCGTGGGTTTTTACTTCTCACATTGAGGAGGTTTTCCCACGATAAAAATATTGGTGTTCTCTTTTGTGATTTATTTTCTAGCAATTTCCTATTGTTGTTGCTCCTCATAGATTCTTACAAGTTTGGGAAAATTATTTTCGCTGCATCTTTGGTTGTTATTACTTGCCTATTTTTTTCCCATCATAGTGGTATCAGAGCCAGGTTCATTCGGCCCACGAGGAGTAGGTGAGGGATCTCCTAAGTCAAGGTGGATCCTTGTATTGAAAGTCTTCTTGACATGGGTTTCAGGTAAGCGTGTCCCGTCAAAGGACGGCAGTACAAGTAAAAGTAAACGTGTTCACTACTCAGAAACTCGTGATGTTTCCGCTGGAGGGGGAGTGTATGCCAATGTGTAAGAAACTCACACTTAAGGGGGAGATTGTTGGAGTTCAAGGTGAATTGAAATCCTACATTGGGTAGAAATAAGAATGTTGAATAGCATATAAGGGAGAAAGACACACAAACCTGTAGTTTTAAGGTTTTGGGTAAGAAGTGGAGTCATATTCACTTATATAATTGTGGTTTACCCTCATTGGTTAAAATCTCCCAGTATTAAACCCCTCCTTGGATACCTAATACCTTTTGCTATTCTTGGTACGCAATTTCTTGTTTTGTGATTTAGAAAGCTTATTAAGAGTAGAAATACCCTCCTCTTCCTCATCTTGATTTTTTACTAATTCATCCTCATCACCCATATCTCTTTAAAATTTTCAAATAATATTAATAGTTTTGTATAAACATTTGCTATACAAGAGTTCGCTTGAGCAAATGGAAGACATTCTTCATCCAAAACATTCTTATCATTTACAAAAAAGTTACCCACCCTATTCGGATTATAGATAAAGTTGTCGATTAGATTTATACTTTATGCATCCCCGTTAACTCCCTCCTAAAATAATTTTCTTTTCAATTCACCTAATTAGTTTTGTTTTCTTTTAATGTTTATAAAAAATAATTAAAATGAAAAATAAATATTTTATTTCATGTTTTTAATTTTTTTTTAATATAACTTGATTAATTTAAAAAATAAAATATTTGATAAAATATTATTCATTAAATATATGTATATAGAGTTATCAAATAGGTTGATATGTCTTAATTTGATCTTATACATCCTAATTTAAATTAATTTAATTTAATTCAACCTAATATAATTTTACACAAGTTAATTTAACATATATCGGTTTGGCTAATCTAACCTTATCAAACTTGATTCAATTTGACATGATTTATCTTTATATAAAACAATCTATTCCAACACAAACCAATCAAACAAAGCTCAAGCCTAATCTAATTCAATCTTGTCTTGACTTTGTTAAACCAAGTTAAATGCGATTCAGCCCAACTTGATATGTCTCGGTCCAATTCAACTAAGATTGGTGTAATCTAACCTAGATAAGTTACCCTAACCCAACCTAATTGGTCTGGATAAGCTTTTTCGGTCAAACCTAACTCCACCTACACTTATTCTACTCACCTTAACTCACCTAACTCATCTTAACACAAATAAGCTTGACTTGATTCAAACAATCTTAACCTAACTTAGTGTACTCTGACCCCACCCAGCTTGACTAAACTTGTTTCCTTAAGTTCTATATATATATATATATATATATATATATCCTTAAATTAATAATTTAAAAGGGATATATATATATATAATTTATATATCTATTTGATATTTTAAATTATATCATCTATTTAGTACTTTTCTTTATCTTTACGACAGATGTTATATAAAAAAATACACTGTACATAACATAAAGTACCAAGTAGAAAATATAATTTAAAATATTAAATAGATATATAAGTTATATATATTTACTCTTACCGAATTAAGTCTGATTTAATCTAATCTAATTTGAATAACCTAATTAAGTTTGATCTACACTCGTCGTCTTATTTAATTTGTTCTAATTTATTCATATTAAACTTAACTCAATACATCGTAACTTAATTTGATATATATTTTTTAAAATAAATATCTTTTAAAATCTTATTTTTAAAATTGATTTTATTTAAAAGAATATTGGTAAATATTGGTCCATGAGTTTTCAGAATCTAATTCATATGAATAAGAGTAAAATTTTAAAAAATTAATCAAATTAATATCTCTAATTTTAGTGATCTTATCATCATTATTAAACAATAATGTTATAATTACTTATTATATATATAAAGATTACCCTTTGCATCACAAATCCTAATTATAACTCAAAAGAAAAATGATTAATAGGAACCCACTGAATATCAAGATTACCCTTTGCATCACATCATCTTTACCATGATTAATAGTACCTTTTATAGTGATTTCATGACCATGATATGCATCTCCTGACTAGTGTGGCAACGTTTGCTTCATCTGCCAAAAGCATCTTCCTGTAAATTTTGCTTTTTCTGCTAACCAGATCTTGATGATCTTGTTTCACTCTACTGATACGATAGTTGGATAGGGAATGACCAATGATTTTACAGGAAGAGGAATATTCTGAAAGCCTTTTACATTCTAAGTCTACGAGTAAAGCAAAACCTTTCATGTTCTACTAAAATCTTGTTCAACAGAAATTGTTGCATATCTATATACATCCAGACCCTAACAAACTCACCCCTTGTTCTTTTTGTAGTGCACTCATCGACAGATAATAGAGTTTCCTAATTGAAAAAAAAAAGTAAAAATTTTGGGCCGCCAATATTTTTTCGGTAATCCATAAATTTTAACCCAGCATTGGGCTTTGAATTTTAACTGTGAAGGGTTGAAACCAGAGTCCAGGCAAAGATTCTCAAGAAACCTGGTGCAAAGTTCCAAAAACTGAGAGCGAGAACTCTTCTCATGTCCTCCAGGAAAGAGAACTCAAATTCAAAGTAGCCTTTTCCCAAAGCAAGCATCCTCCACTTTTGCCCAATGATTTCCAAAGTCTACAAAGTTTTGAATGAAAATCTTGATGCGTTAGAGGCTTCAATGAACATGGCTTTTGCAGAATTCCAATCTCAGGTATTTTAACAGCAACAGCGTCACCTTTAACACATGGTAAAGGTAATTGTCTCAAAGGAACATCACAAGCATTATGCCATGCTTGAGCAAAGTTTTTCTGGCGTGAGTACTTCTGAAAATTACTTGTGCAATCCTTGATGATCATATAGGTAACGTTAGCCTTTGATGGAGATGGCAAGGAGCCATCAAGGAATTTCCAAGGTATCAAAGGTGTGCCTGCATCATCCATGGGTAAGTTCTTGAGACTCTTGAATCATCTGTTTGAGTGATATCACAAGGTTGTAAAGTCCTTCAAACCCTGCAACAACCCTACACAGTCAATCCTTCAAATGTAACTTAGCCTAACTATGCAAGTATTACAACTAACTTTTAACATTAATACATAAAATGTTTTTATCATTAAATTCTTGTATTCAAAGCATAATTTTTCTTAAACAATATTATTTATATAGCTACCTCATTTGTTTGAATGATAAAATATTAACTAACTATTTTTAACTTTAACCAATCCTTATAAACTATTCCATTGGAGATAGTAATAGAAGTATAAAAGTAGAAACTTAAACATCAAAACAAAAATTTTACAAGATAAATAAAACCATAGAAGTCCAAAAAGTTATTTTAACAAACCTACATAAAAACTAAACCTAAATCACTATTCCAATATCAGTTTTTAAAACTGAACTATTTTTAGAACTAGTTGGGTGCATTGCTCAAGATAATGTTATACTAGGAAATTGTACATATACCAATGGCAAAAAGAAATTAAAGATATGGTGAGGAGATCTGAAGTTGTAAAAAGGAAAAAGAAAAAAGAAATAACAAGTATATGTGATACAAAAATATTGTGGTCCAAAATATTTGCTTATTTCATTTGTAAGAAGGCATTATCACAGTATTTCTAAACGAGAGAAAGAAGGGGAAACTTTGACTTTGATGACTCGATGTTGTGCAAAATGCAGTGAACTATTTAAAATTGAATTGAACATAAAAAATAATTTAGTAAAACTGAAATAAAATACATAATTATTTATATGAAGGTGAACTAAACTGTATTAAAGTTTATTTGTTAGAGTAAACTATTGAAATCTCAATATTTTTTTTTTCATTAAGAAATGAAAAGTATGGTATTGAAATTTTGTGACAATATCTGAAATTAAAATTCACACTAAAGTTACATATAGTTCTGCAACAATTTAAAACCATGGACTGGCATGACCTGTTGGACTTATCTATGCATACAATCATACACTTGCAGTCACAAATTTGTCCCCAGGCCCCTACTCCCCTTACGCATAATGGAAGCGTTTTGCTGTAGAACTACACGCCTTTCACACTTTCATACGTAGCAGATATTAATGGCAATTAAATAATAGCACGTGTAAACCAACGTCACACTAAACTCCAAGCAGAGTAGAGGTATTGCGTTTTGATTCTTACAGTGAAGAACAATATCATGATTGATCTTATCTGCATGCATGTTTCAACATTTTGACACTGTCATAGAATATAAGGTCTTTTGTGTGGGAGTGTCAATCACAAATTGATAAATAAAATTGTATAAAAAAATACTACAATATCATTTAACTTAGTATTTTATATGTAGTAAGTTGATCAGGGAATGTGATGAATTGATAATGAGTTGAACTGTTATAAGTATTTAGTGCAGATATATTATAAAACATCTAGTGGAACTCTTTATATTTTTAACTATTCTGGTATTCTAAAATTTTCATACTAATCTATAAATACATGATGTATGGTTGGATGCAAGTCAGAAAAGAAAAAATCAAAATGGAGAGTTATTATTCTGTCTGAAACACCCCTATTCTTGCACTTTTCTGCATAGTTTTCAATATCATTGATAAAACTAGTTCTTTTGAGTGCTGTATACCAACATCAGTAAGAATGACAGACTAAAATTGTGTATTAATTAAAAGGAACTAAAAAAACTGTTCGAAAAAACAAAAGTATATAACGTTTTTAGTAGTATCTTATAGTTTTATTTATCTTCCAACTAATCCTTTTTCTTTCTAATTGATCCATTTTAAAGTAAATTATTACTTTCTACTGCAACTTCATGACCAATCAGGATACTGAATCCCAGTTTTCTGATATTGAAAAGAGAAAGGATTTTTCAAATCATGTACTTGGCATTGACGTGATAAACATTCTGCACTGTTGTTGTCCCCTACATGTTCCGGGACCCTATAATCCTCTTAGCATGGTAAAACTGTTTTGTATAGAACCAATTCATATTGCATTGTTGTAAATAAAACAATGATATAACTACGAAATAACACCACGTTTATATCAATGCTACCACGAATAGATTTTGTCGAACAACGATAATTACAATACAAATAAAGCATCGTACTTCCTAGTAAGACTTTGATCTTATCTGCACAGTTTAAGATGTTCAACTTTTCACGTATATATCACTACTAAACATACATTTTGGAAAAGGTATTTCATACTTATCTGCAAATTACAATATATTGCACCTCATACGTCTTACAAACATGGTTAAAATCCATTCTCCACCAGACACAAAATGCCACCTAACAAGTATATATTGATTTGAAAGACACGTGATTCCATATTCACAAGGAATTAATTTAAGCACAAGCCAATATTCATTCAGACCAAAAAAGCAGGCATTGAAAAACATTAACTGAAAACCAAACCAAGTTGTTGGATTTATTAGAAAACTATGTATATATCAGCAAAATTTTGGTTCTCCCACAAGAAGGATAAGAAAACTGCTTAGCGCGTTTGAGAAGGAAGAAATAGACCTGTCAAATAATGGCAATGGCTACTCCCACTTGCCACTTATTCAGCGGCTTCTTACCAATAATAATCAAGATATTGTGTTTCAGCGTGTTCTCAATGTATATAAATAGCCAATCTCAGCATATAGAGGCTCAAGCTCAAAATTCAAAGGCATAAGCTTTCAAGTTTAATACCTTATCAAGAAAAAACTAGCTTTCAGATTTCAGACTTGAAGATGATGCTTAGGTCTTTTGTTGGGAAGGTAGAAAAGGGTGTTTCACACTTTGTTCACAGAAGAGCCACACTGAGTTACTACAGTGAAGCCACAAGTGTGGTGCCAGATGATGTTAGGGAAGGATATTTTGCTGTTCTTGCAACCAAGGGTGGACAATCCAAAAGGTTCATTGTTGGCTTACATTACTTGAATGATCCTGCTTTCTTGGGTCTGCTGGATCAAGCTCAGGAAGAGTTTGGTTTCAGGCAAAAGGGGACTCTTGCAATCCCTTGTCAGCCTCAGGAATTACAGAAGATTCTAGATGCTCCGAGAACATAGAGCAGAGAAGCACCAAACCAAAGGTTCAGGAAAGGATGTGGTTAAGATACTATATATTGTTGTTCCTAACTTCCTGTCTATATATATACAAGTATTTTTTAAATTTTAATTTCTTGTTATCATTGTTATGTGTATTCGTTATATTCTCTAGATCAATTGGCTTTCATCACTTCTTGCAATTAACAGAAGTGATCGAAAATATTTCTTGTAATTAATAGATCTGGTTATGAAATATTTGTGAACTTTATGAGAATATCAGTTCATAAGCTCGAATGGATACTATTAATAACAAATAAAAACAAAATAAATTTAGAAAATGAAAAAGAGGTTGCAAGGAAATGCCATGTGGCGGGAGTAGTGTTCAAAATATCCGCTGAACCAAGCGCTGAAGAACCAATTGTCAGTATATAGACCTAATTGTAGAGAGAGATTTGTTCACGAGAGCTTATTTTATTAAATTTGTTAGGTCTATTGGATCATTTGCTATTGGGTTGATATTTGACTACTCATATGTTGGTCTATGTTTGAATTGGGATATCTCGAATTGAGAGAGGTGTATTAAAGATTTCATATCAATTAAAGATAAGACCAAATTAATATATATAAAGTGGGTGCAAACCTCACCTTATTGAATTGGTTTTATAAGGATGAATTAAACTTAAAAAGTTCACTCCCATTAACCAGAGCCAAGTTCGTCCAGGTCCACAACGAATAAGTGAGAGATCCCAAGTCAAAGTAGATCCTGGTATAGAAAGTCTTCCTAAGCCAAGTTCGTTCGGCTCACAAGGAGTAGGTGAAGGATCCCAAGTCAAGGTGGATCCTTGTATAGAAAGTCTTTCTGAACTCATGATGCTTCTGTTCGAGAGGAAATGTGTGCTAATGTGGAAGGAACTCACACTTGAAAGGGAGATTGTTGAAGTTCAAGGTGAATTAAAATCCCACATTTAGTAGAAATTGGAAGATTGAATAACATATAAGTGAGAAAGACACACAAATCTTTAACCTTAAGATTTTGGGGAAGAAGTAAAATCGTATTATGTTATATAATTGTTGGCTAGATGAAAAAAATGTCTTTGGTAGCTCCTCTTAGATACTTAACCGATATTACGAAAGAGAATATCATCAATCAGAGAAACTGATGTATACTTTTATACTTTCAACTATACGGAGTATGTAATTTTTAATGCTACAATGTTTGGTATAAAGAGTTAAAATTTCTATATCCATCACTGTTTTCAGACCTACATGTATGATTTTATTTTACAAAACTGATGCATTGTGTTGTGGACTAGTACGAACATATTGAACTGAACTATGCATGCAATCATGCAGTATTGCCGTCGCGGACTTGTCACCAGACCCCTACTCCCCTTACGCATAATCAAAGAGTTCTTCTGTAGAACTACACCCCCATTCACAATCGCATACGTTGCAGATATTATGATGACGAGTAAATAATAAAACATGCAAAACCAACGTCACACTAAACTCCAGGCAGAGTAGAGGTAACACGTTTTGATTCTTGCTAGTCATTGGATTGATCACATTTTATCAATGACTTGTCAATCAATAATAGCATTAGTGAATGCAATAAGATATTCAGGTCTCCACAGTTTTTGTCATGGTGTGATTTGCACTTATAAGTTAAAACATGCAACGTAGAATGGAATTTGAAGTTGAAATTAGACAATTAAAAACTTCATGATATTATATATATCCAAATAATCAAAAACTTCATGAATTACAGCTATTTTATATTTTTCTGTGATTTTTGTTATACCAACTTAATTTGATTGAGATTACATGTTATGTAATGATGCTATTATATATATATATATCCAAATAGTTAACTGTATAAACAGTTAAAATGCACCTATTTGTCCTCTCAGACATCCTTTTATGAAGCAAGAAAAAAAATACCACCTAACAAATATTGCAAAAATCAGAAACTGCGCACTTGGTTTAGAAGATATGTTCCGTGAACATTCAAATCAATCAAAATCTTGCAGTGAAAGAAGACTCCATATATTCACAGAGAAAAAATTTAAAAAGAAAAAAAAAACACTAATTTCATTTAGCCCAAAGAAAAGGCTTATCCACTTCAACTGAAAATCAAATTGTTGGATTTTATTAGAAACCACTTGCCACTTGTTTGAGATGAAAGAAATTGACCAGTCAAATATAATGGCAATGAATACACTGTATGGCCACACCTACTTGCCACTTGTTTAGTGGCTTCTCTCCAATAATCAAGATTTTTTGTGTTTCGGCAAGTTCTCAATGTATATAAATAGCCAAACTGAGCTTATAGAGGGTCAAGCTCAAAATTCAGAAGCTTTCAAGTTCACTAATTCACTATATCTTATCAAGGAGAAAAAACTAGCGTTCAGATTTGAAGATGATGCTTAGGTCTTTCGTTGGGAAGATAGAAAAGGGTGTTTCACTCTTTGTACACAAAAGACCCCCACTGAGATACTACAGTGAAACCACAAATGTGGTGTCAGATGATGTTAGGGAAGGATATTTTTCTGTTCTTGCAACCAAGGGTGGACAATCCAAAAGGTTCATTGTTGGGTTACATTACTTGAATGATCCTGCTTTCTTGGGTCTGCTGGATCAAGCTCAGGAAGAATTTGGTTTCAGGCAAAAGGGAGCTCTTGCCATCCCTTGTCAGCCTCAAGAATTGCAGAAGATTCTTGATGGTCGCAGAGTGTAAAGCAAAGAAGTGCAGAAAGGGATGACTCATGAGTCATGACACAAATTTATGTAATTATGTTCATATCTCCCTATGAAGGACAATAATCAAGGGAGTTTTAATTTTCTAGTTATAATTAATTGAGCCTTTTGTTACACTTGAAGGTGAATATGCAGATGATTCAATATATTCTTTAAGTTAATTAACAGTTACCAGTACCACTTCTTGCAATGAAAAAAAATGAAGCAGTATTACACACTACCGCATCACTAGTTTAATTTTTTTGGTTGCAACTTGTTTCAAATTCTGTGTTTCCAAGAGGGTCAAATGCATCAATGAATTTCCTGAGCAGAAGTGTTATTCTCAGTAGTGAAAAATATAGATTTAACAATGAGTTTCTACATCAGTTAAACAACCGAAATGGTTGCACGTTTTTACATAAATGTTCTCTTTTTAACTGTTTAGATTTTATGATTTTTCATGTATTTCCATCATTAAAATATGGATTTGGCATACCAACGATAACAAAATTGTGTTGCTTTGTGAATAAAAATTTGCTGAAGGAAGCAAGTTATGAAGCATGTTTATTTGACATGTAGCATTGCAATTTATGAAGTCTAAGAGATGAATTTGAGGCTTGAGATTTATGATATGAAATAGATGATGACTTGTGTGATTTTTTTTAAGTGCAACTTTATATATCAATTATTTTAGTAATTGAAGTAAAAACTATTTGGAATCTGTGTATCTACATTACTATCTATGTAAAAAGTTCAATTTAAATGTCTTTACTGGCGTTTCCTTCAATGCAAACTTTACAAGTATCCCAATTCATAACACTTGAAAAGGAATATATGATGATATCTGTCAAGAAGAAGAAGAAAAACAAATTTAAAACATCCCTTATAAGAACCATTAGTAAGATTAAGTGGTGTGTGAGAAAATATGATATAACTTTAAGACACCAATCTTATGAACTCAACAAGTTTTATATGTGGATATTAATTAGAACTAGTCATGCATCTGCCAGTGTGTAAATGAATTTGCTGCATATGCCATCACTTTTTTCTGTGCTGCATGGATTAGTGATGTTTGATTGTTTCAACCAATTATTTCTGAATACATACAAAGGCTGGCGTGGCATATTAATCTTGAATATCTCTCTCATGAATTATTTTGCAGGAAAAGTTAAAACTTAAAATAGGATAGTGCTAAGTGCTATGCATGCTCGACATGCTTTCACTGCTGAAAAAGATTAAAAGAGTGGAGAGTCTTATCTGAGTTTGGATGATGACTATTGAAATGAAATGAAGAGAATGGACAGATTCATTTGATTGATGATACTCTGACCCAAATATATATATAAACAATCTACATATATTTGAAACCATGGGCGGATTCTACCTATTTGAGTTTGGGGCACCTACACAAACTTTTTAAATTGTGTTAATATGATATATAAATATAATGATAAATTATCCTCATAATTTCAATGTTAAAATTATTAGAAAATGTTTTTGCCGAGAGGTTAACAGGAAAGCCGAATGCTACAAGAGGTGTTCACATTTGTCTTTCCATTTGTCTTCCCTTCCTAATTGCCGAAAGTTTCTCGTTCAAATGTTGAGAGTTTCTCGACTACCAAATGGGAGTGTATCTATCGATTACACTCAGACGCTAAAGTTCATGAATATCCAAAAAATGCTATATTCTTTACAATAAAAACTATTTAATGCATGCCAACAACCTTATCATTTTTACCTATTTATAACCTCGTAGACCGGGCAATATGCTTGGATTTAGGTCATGTAGGGTAAGTAGTCTACTCCTGCAACCTTATTTAATTTTGATTAATCTGCTGCTTAACTATAATCTGAAAGGTGTTCTCGGTTAATACCTCATTATATTTAAATTAAGCGAAGGTTCTCGAATAACCTACCCGGATATAGAAAATATAATAATTACTTCAATTTTATAAAATGAGTTTCTAAGATGAAATGTATAATTAAATCAAATTTGATTAGGATTTAGGATAGAATATAATATATATTAATAGATAATTTAATTTAATTTACAGAAGATTTTAAAAAAAATTAACTTATTATGAATATTAATCTTACAAATTTTTTTTTTTTAATTTTTTATTTGGATGCAAATTAAATACTAATTTTTTAGATAGTAGGACCTATATTTAAAAGGTTATTTTTTTTTAAAGTAATATTTTTCATATACAAATTTACCATCAAATTTGTGCTAAAATATTTAAAAGACAAAATTATTTGTGTTTCAATACATTATTTTAATGTTTTTTTTCTTATCTTACAAACATTGGGAGTTTGTCTCCATTAAGAGAAGATTTTATAAGATCTGAATAAGTTTTCACATAAATTTATATTAAAATTAATATTTTTTTAATAATTATATTAAAATTTAAAACAAATGATAAATTTAAGTTTTGATGTAAATAAAAAAAATTAATAATTTAAGTTTTTAAAATTTTATTAAATTTAAGTTATAAGTATAAGATAAGATATAGCAAAATAATTAATGTGTAATTATATTATTTCATTTATCTAATTATCATGTTATTAAAATTATGTTATATTTTATCAGACATAATTATTAAACACACCTTTATTATAAATTCATTTAATCATTTACATTTTTTTTAAAATAATTTAACTTTGTCAATTTTCATTTTTTACACCTCAATAATAAGCAGACGACTTATCTTAGAAATTATAAAGAATTTTCATTCTTAAGAAATGAAAGTTTTAGGTTTTTCAAAAAATAAAAGAATTTAACTCCATCAAAGGAAAAAGTAATACTTTATATGTTCAGGGTAATATCGCAAGATATTTATATGAAAGACGTGATTCAAATTATATAAAATTAACGAATTATTTTTACGCGACAACACTCTTATATATTATTTTAAACTCTAAATACATTCAAACAAAATTGTTTTAAGTTTGTATTGATTGAAGAATTTTTTAGTAAAAATTAATCTTGTAAAATTTTTTTGTGTAAAATTATCTCACTCTTATTATATTTTATATTTTTTATATTCTTTCTAATAGTTATGTTTTAAAATATTTAATTTTTTAACTTAAAAAAATTAAGTAGGTTTTCCATGAGTGATATAGTATATCCATATAAATTAAAGAATGACAATATTTAATATAATTAATTATTTATTAATATAATCTCTTAAAAATTATTTTAAAAAAATGAGGTAAGATAGACAATCAATTTATGTAAATTAAATATTCTTCTATTTATTAGACAATTACATTTATCTTTCTCTAAACTTTTTTTAAAAAATTCATTTAGAATCGTATGTTCTTTATACAAATTATAAGTAATTTGAATAAAAAAAATTAAAGATATTAAATTTAACTCCTCTAAATTATGTAAAGTTCAAATTTACCTCCTAAAAAAATTGTTTGTAGTAAATTTAACCAATTTTTAAATATATTAGTTTTAGTCCTCTAGATGCTTTACATAGGAGAACCGAAAGTAATATGCATTTTAAATTTAGAGAGAGGAAAAATTTAAATAGAATACAACTGAACTTTTCATATGATATGACAAAAGCATACAACTTCAAATTCACTCGCATTTTGGTGTTTCAGAAAATACACCAACCTCATCTATTTTTCAATTTCTATACTGTAGTATGTTTCTCATAATTTTAATGTGTAATAGTGTCAACTTTGCAACTTAATAGAAGTTTAAACATGGACATCTTCCAACTACTAATTAGGAACATGAATTCTAGTAACTTCCTTTAGTTCTTAAAATTTAAAATTTGTATCTGAAATTAATTCGATCTTATAAAACAAATTTATAATGTCGGGATTATTCTACACTATTCTGTTCTCATTATATCACAAAACAAGCTTGTAATATTTACTTTCAGGACATATCCAACCTTTGTAAAAGACAACTACTTAGCTTCTATTTTGTTTCACTCGATTCATCCAACGAGTCAAGGGAACATTATTATATAAGGAAACAAACAACACTTCAACATAACACTGAACTAATTCAATATGAGATAAATACTCGAAAGTTTTAGTCTGCACTCAGCAGACTTCAAAAGGCAATGTACCTTCACCACCTGAGACTGAACTATTAACAAAACATGCTGATGTAAAATTCCATTCTCTCCTATTTATACAATGAAAATACATTTCATGACTCCATATGTATTAACAATGAATGAAGTACATAAGATACTTAAAACACAGCATAATATACTTAAAACATGAAATAGATGATCCTTAATCATTTCTATACAGTAACACCTATTATCACACGACAAAATGGTATTAATCAACGAAATTAATTCACCTCGGAACAATTATTAGGCCCAACTGGTTCTCTCAGGCAATTAGAAATTGCCATTACTGCTGCTTCAATAGATGCATCTTCCCCCTGTTTCATTTGGTGTTAAGTTAAACCATTAACTAAGCTAATAAAGAATAGCTAATAAAGAATCAACCTTTTCTTTCCAATAGAAAATGTTCCCATATTTCCCAGCTAAGCGACTCCAAAAACTACGTGGGATGTCCAAATCAACAGAAGCACCAACGTTGAAATTCAATATATTACCTGATCAACAAAACCTCTTCATATATACCTCTACTGGTAGATGTATCAATTAAGAAAGAAGCAAAAAAGAAAAGAAAGGAGGCAGAAAAAAGTAACAACGGAAAGTGTGGCGGATCCTTTACCAAATGTGGGATCAGCAACGAAGACAACTGTTCTGTCATCTACCTGCCAGAAATCTTTGACAGCCAAACCTGCATAGTTCATTTGTTTCAGCTTTCAAGTTTCAAAAATAATAGCCTTAACCCTTAAATTTTAATAGCAGCCTGTGAATTACGTGAGATCCATATTTTGCTAAATTGTGCAGTGACCATAGTCAAAAACCTGGCGTATCAGGGTAGTTCTGAGCCAAAACCCTTAACTTGAATCCGGTATCTGCTTCAAGAGCAGCAATCTCTGCTGCAAGTCTTTTCTCCTGCAGAAGAATCATTAATTGAATATCATTAACATTCCTTCTTCCCTCAACTCACAAACACGGCAATTCAGTTTCAAGTTCCTTTTGAATAGGAAATAAAAGAAGCATCATCACGCTATTGATACCTTAAAAGAAGCTTTTGATTTCAGAATAAGTCTGCTTGTTTTCAACTCTATTTTAATTACAAAGTTGTCGTTTTATAAACTTTGTAACTAAAATAAGAATTTAATTAAAATGGCATCTAATTACAAATAACAACTAATTCAAAAATCATGTCTGAAATAGTTTATAGTATTAAATTTTTTAAAATAAAAATTAAGAATGAACACAACTAATAGCGTTTGAATGTAAAAGACTATTAGAGTAATTGTTAAAGAAGTTGACAAATTGGGAAATGTTTGAGCAAAATTCTTCACAAGGATTTATAGGAGAAAATTTTTTTTTTTAAAAAAAAAAAAAAAAAAAAATCTCCCAAACTAAAATTAGTTTTTGTACAACATAAAAAATAAAAACTAGAAAAACTAAAATACAGCTTCTACAAATTCAAAAGTTAATTTTAACTTATCTCATTTTTTCTTTTCTTAGAAAGCTTGTCCATTCACAGTTTATGTTATGACTAAACTACAATGTAAAAGACTCTACACTGTATTATTTATTCTAATAAAAAATAGAAAATGTTTACTCGAACCAGCCAAACACAAATTTGATTGGATGCAAAAATATTGATTTCAATTCCTGAGTATCAAAATGCATTGTACATCACACCTGTCCATCAGAGAGGAACCCAGCAACATCGATGACAGTGCTAAACTCCTTGGGGAGCAACTCTGGCTTGTTCACGCCAACTTTTGCAGCCTCGGCCACCCCAATTCCTACAAATTCTAAGCTTCACTTTTCGCATTACGGCATTAGAAAAGGAAAAAGAGGGGTAGAAGAAATTACCTCCGAATAATAACCCGAGTGAGAGAGATCCAGAGAGAGCAAAATGAAGAGGTTTGAAGTGCCACGGGGTGGAGTTGAAAGTGCCGTGTGAAGGGACATGATACGACAGCGTCTTGGGTTTTAATGTCCGAACGGGAAGCGATGGAATTTGGGAATTGAGAAATGCAGATGAAGATGATAACAACGGAATGTGAAGAAGATGAAGAGAATGCGCCATTATCTTCCTTCTCTAGAAAGGCCCTTGTTGTTTGTCAGTTGTTATGATACTTTTTAACGGTTTTGTTAGGCCCATTGCTATCATCAATTCGGGTTCTGCTACACTGGGACAAGACATGTAGGTTTTGTTAGGCCCATCACTATTGCTAACTTGGGTTTGGGTTTATTCCTCATTGATTTTGTTCTTTGAGAACGGTGTCAGTTAAAAATATGTGAAATCTTCTTTTTTTCTTCAATTTAAGTTTGTTGCGATAGGAGTTTGAAGAATTTCTTCAACGTTTAGTGAACCATAGTTTTACCACTTTTTATTGTAAGTAAAAAATTATTGCAATGATGTAACCACTTTTTTGGTTAATTTTTATATATATAAAAATATAGTTTCATGCTATAAGTTCCATACCTGGCTCTATAAAATTTTGAAGATCTTGAGATAATAATTTAACCAAATTTCCTCACGGATCATAGATTTTGATCCAAGAGAAACCATTTAAAAAGAGAGAGAGAGCAAAATAAGTAAGTGAAAGAACTATTACTATACATATAGCTTACTTTTAAGTTTTATTTTATTTTTAATTTTTTGTTAAAAAAGTACTTTATTTATAGGGATTAAAAGAACTTAACAAATACACAATGCAGGTAATAATCATTACGTTTTTATTTTCTCTTTAATTTTGGGTGAAAAGAACTAGTAGTCGTTGATGCTAATAAACCTTAAATGAAATTTCGAATATAAATATCCCGAAAAAATATTATTGACAAAATAAAAGATTTTATACCAATAACTTAAAAATACTTAAATACTTTACAATGATTATAGAAAAATATCATAGTAATTTTAAGACGGAAATTAATTAAATACAGGTTAATTAATTAAACAACCGTTATGATTATGACAATAAAGGATTAATTAGGTAATACAGAAACCCATCAGATAAAAAATCTAAATAAAATAGTATAAATAATCTAAATCTCAAGTTACTGAATTTATTGCATCATCAATATTTTGTCTGACTTTGTCGAAAACTAGTGTAAAAAACAATAATTATAGATTATTTACTTTAGGACTCAACAATCGATAAGTTTAGCAAATGCAAAGGACTCCCTCTTGGTGTTAATAGCATCTCAACCTTCAACCTTTTTACTTATGCAGAACTCTCCAGACAATATTTTAACTGACCGGAAAACACTCAGACAATACACTGCATGTAGTTTCCCGATGCTTAAAACCATACTTAAAAAATTTTACTACTTGAAGACTGAAACATTATCATCTCCAAAGTAGGGTGTAAGTAGCTTCTATAAACCCCATACGAGGTCAACAGAACTTGCTCTAATTCCATCAAAATAATTGAATATGGTGCCACTTCGGTCATTATTTTTATCTCGACAGTTTCTAATTCGAATAATTTTGTAGTTATTAAAGAAGAGGACTGAACACAAGAAAAGAATCCTTATATTAGTTTTTCAAGTCATGAGAGAAAAGCATTTGAGTGGGGGAGGGACGCATCAATTTGATCCAGGTTTGCAACCAAAATAGAGATAGGACAAAGTCTGTAAGAAATGGTACAGAAGAGGCCTAAGGAAAGTAAATAGGCCAGTTGTAGTAGTAATGTTCACGGTGGACCTTATCCCAAGTCTTGTTCCACTGCAACAACACAAATTTTTAACAGATAATTAGTTCCTCATATTAAATAAAGCACAAAGTAAACAAAAGTATTAGGTAAATATTAGGCAAAGTAAACTAGCATACCAAGAACTCATATGGCTGATTCTTCTTCCTTGCCTGTTTCCAGTGATATTGCTCGTATAGAAATGCTTTATCATGCCAACTGCACATTAAACGATCATAGAATATGTGATGTAAAAAAGAATTAATGCGACAGAAAGCTTCAAAATAGTAAATCATAAATAATTAAAGAAGAGAGAAATGGTGCAAGCAGAGGGTCAACTCAACTATCATAACCAGGACGACTTCTATCTCCCACAAAACATGCGTAAATAAATAGATGAGTTCTTTTTTTTTTCTTGTTCAATTATTTCTTGAAATCTAGTAGCAAACATTATATTCCAGTAGTCCATTTTCACCTTTTAACTCATCTTTGTAAGAGATATGAATATGAAATTCTTTCTTCATAGATGTATTCAAACCTGAAAAGAACTCCCTTCATACCTCTGTCAAAATCATAAGGTTTACATTGGGAGGGAGGAAAATAGAGAAGAATGAAGCATATAGGACAGGAGGACTTTTCCCTCCCCCATTGTGTATGCTAGCATTTGTGATGTTGAAGAAAAGAATGGGACAGAAAGGTGGCATTGGAGTAAACAATAAGTATCAAGATGACAATCAAAGCAAAAACCAAAATACCTCAGAGAACAAGTGCAGGAGCCAACTGAATCATGGAAAAAACAAACACCTTGTTGTATACATACATACAACTAAAGACAAACACAAGTGCAAGACTAGAAAACCAAAATCTTGTGAATTAAAATGAGCCTCCAGTCCATAGCAAGCCACTCCATTCAATAGATAAGCCCAACAGTATGCCAGGAGACTAAGGACAAGCTATAAACACTTTTAGAGGAAAAAATAAGAAAAAAATTGAAATTTGCTTGTCCGTAAGCTGAAATTAGCGTATGCACAAACTAATTAATGTGTACAAGCTCTCTTATATAATTTTTCTGAATATTTTTTCAACTTTCTATTTTTTTTCTTATTTTTATTTTTCTTCTTTTGAAAGTGCTCGTCCACACAGACCCTAAATAACTTCAAATTCTTGGCAGTAAATATAAGCGACACATACATTGTAAAGGGACTATGCACTCTACCAGTATAAAGCTCGTCAATTGTTACTTATGCATATGACTAAACAATGCACCCCCATATATATATGGCTAAACAATGCACTCCAAATCGTCATTGCAGTTCCGAATATCCCATAACAAGCTACTGAATACTAAGGGTATTTTGGAATAACTATACAAACTAAATTATTTCAATAATCAACTATACATACATACATACATACATACATATATATATATATATATATATATATATAAATTAAAATTTGCTACAATAGATTATATGTATTGACAGTGGTATGAAGAGTAAACCCTAGCAAAAAAATTCAGTAAACAAAAAGATATTTCAAGTATTAATAAAACATAACACTAATTCAATCGTGCGGTGGCGTCTATAATCGAAGTTTGAAATAATTGAAAAAAAAATACACAAAAAAGAAGAAGAAGAGGGGAATAGAGTGGTACTTGAACTGATTAGAGAGCTGCCACATATAGGGATTGAAGTAGGAAAGAACAGAGGCCGTAACGGATCCGACCCAGATGCAGACGAACCGATCCGGGTCCGCATGGGGCACTCCCGGGTCACCGCGATAAGCATTTCCGAAATACTTCTCCATTCTTCTTCTCTCCTTTCCCTGCTTGCTTCTGTCTGAGTTTCCAGAGACTCTTATCCACTTCTCACACGACGTCGTTTTAACACTTTGCTGTTGAATTAGTGGCTCAATTTCTTTTTTGGACTTGTCTCGAAAACCGGACCCATCTATAAGATAAGATGCTCAAATAAACTACAAAATTAATCTAGAAAAATGGTAACAAATTGAGAGAACAAAAAAATTTAATAAATTACAGTTTCTTTTTAATATTTATAATCTAAAATATCTGTATTTTTTTATTCTATACATATATTTATTATTATTAATAAATATTGATATATATATATATATTATTAAATTTTAGTTTAAATATAATAGTATATTTTATTTTAAATTTTACACACATTTAAAATATTAAAAAATTATAAATCTATGTTTTATTTTATTTTTATATTATATTTTCAATATTATTGTATGCATTTTTAGTTTTTAAAATAATTTTATTAATACTAATTTGATTCAAATTTAATTACAGTTGTATTAAATTTTATTTTCTTAATTTTTAATTCATAATTTAGTGCTTTCATCTTAAATGAAAGATATTGGTCAATTTGTTTGTTTGTATTTAAAAAAAAAATGTAGATTTATGTTTTTTTAATGTGTTTGTGTGATATGTTTATTTTTTATTTTTTAAAATTAACTTAATTTATAAACAAATCCTTTTTATTCTTAAATAAGTTATTTCAAAACACATTGTCATAAGTTCAAACAAACTTATCCATCTAGTCTTACAATTTTTAAATAATAAATTTTAGTTATTTAAATCGAGGCATTAATTATTAAAATATTATTAATATTGTCTTTAATGTGATTTAGTTTAATTGACGTTCATTGGTTTATTTAAAATGATTATTATTATTTTAACATTGACTTTTATGGATTTTATTATAATAAATCAAATAAAATGGTTAGATAATATCAATCAATTAGAATTATCACATCAAAGATTTAGATAAATAAATTAAAAATACTAATATAATATACAAGTAAATTTGTATTGAGAAAAATAATATATATATATATATATATATTCTTATTAATATAGAATTTTAATATAAAGATAAAAAATATAATAATATATATAAATGAATAACCTACATTTATAATATATTAAAGTAATTTTAATATCGAGTGATATTCTCTTTTTTATACATAAATATTTATTTTTTTATTATAAATATGATTATAATAGTTAAATTAATATATAGAAAACATATAAATTAATTATTTAACAAATAATAATTTAGTATTTTTTTAATGCATAAATAATTTATATTTAAATTTTTATATTTTATTGAGTTTGAAACAATAAAAAATAAAAAATAATGAGAATTAAAGAAAAAAATAAAAATAATTACACTTGTATTATATAATAAAATTACATTGAATTACATACATTTATTCTATATATAAAGCACGAAAGTAAAAACATCATAACATCATGTATAGAAGAAATTATAAAAAGAAATAAAAGATTGTTATATAAAGTCTAAAATAATAAAATACTTTATTATGAAATTTTATTAGATAACTAAATAATGGTCAATTAAAAGTTATTATTTTTTTATTTATTATTTAATATTCTTAAATAGTCTAGGAAACTATATAATTTATCAAACAGTTTCTATTATATGATTTATTAATTTTTGATTTGGAGATATCATTACAATTCTTTATCTTGACTTTGAATTTAAGAAGAGTTTTCTATCATTATTTCTCTTCTCCACCTTTATTCTCAAGTAAAAAGTTAATCAATTTGGGTAAAGACTTTGTATATACATTTTAAATTGTCTTTAAACGTTATCTTCATAATTATGATCTTTTAAAATTCAACAACATCTGAAGTGCACAGTCTTATATCAATGTGTTTAATCCTCTCATGAGAGATATGATGATTAGCTAAATGTATAACACTCTGGTTATCACAATGAACAATGAGCAATAATATAGTCTTATACTATTCTTAACTCTCATATCATATCCTTTAACCATATAGCCTCTTTTAGCCTATTCATGAGCCCAATAAACTCTCTCTAGGTGATTGACAATGCCACCACAAATTATAAGTTTGTCTTCTAACATATTGGTGTCCAAAACAATGTGAGTACATGCTCAAAAAGCAACTTTGTAGTATTCACATTCTCATAATAGATTGTATTTACAAACTCCTTAATTATCTCCCTATCATCAATATTTTATACCACCTATAAATTGTCTATACATAAGACCAATTGATACAACTTTGTTTAAATATCTCAAGACTCAATTTAAAACCTTCCAAGGAGTTTGTCCAAGATTTACCATGAATCTACTAACAATATGAGCTAGATTTGATCTACTACAAACCATCCTATACATAATGCTCCATACTCCACTAGCATATAGAATAGTCTTAAGCTTACTCCTTTCTTCCACAAAACCAGAAACTTAGTAATAGATGTACCCACAAGTTTAAACTAATGCATCATAAACCTCTGCATGACTTTTTTCAAATAGTCTTGTTAGGATAAATGCAACTCTCCCATTTTTTAATCCCTCTAAAAAAATTGAATTGAAGAAAAATAGATTCATTGAAATTTAAATTACAGAAATACAAATTAAATAAAAGAAATTGCAATTGAAAAAAGAGAATTAAAAATTAATTAAAATATATTGAAACTCATAAAAATATAAATTAAATAAAATACATACATTGAAATTGAAAAAATATAAATAAAAATTAATTAAAAGACATATATTGAAATTGATATATTATATCTCTAATATTGTAACTTTTGTTTTTCCTTTGTTGTCAATGTAAATACTATCTTTAGTATCTCATCGACTTTCTTCAACTGTTGCATAGCACATATTAGTAGTAGTTTCAATAAACAATTCAACATTCAATTTTTCTCCACATTTGCTCACATTGCACACTTCAACGTATAATAATTTGTTGCACATCATAATCAATTTTTATTTCTATGAAGTTGATAGTTTGTCATTGACAACTTGTACTAGAAGTTTGTAATTGATTTTTTATATATGTTTAAGATCTCTATAATCTAGTATTTCTTTGACTTTGTGAAACTTGGCTGAAAGACTAATTGTATTCAACTATCATTTTTTTTAGGTAAAAACTTTTAGAGATTCCTTGATGGTGGTATGTTGGAGAGGTCCACCAAAATAAACTATGACTATTGTGATATACTCTCACCGTTAATATTTGGTTTACAGTAATAAATGGTGTCTCTTAAAGAAGAGTTTGAGATGTGCATATTCTTTGTTTAAGCATCATAAAGGTACACTCATTTGAGATTCCAAATAATTTAGGAGATAGACCTTGAAAGTTTACACCTTGTTTGTTATTTATAATTTGACCATTTACAAAAACAGTTCTTAGATAAGAATTTGTAAAATCTTGACTATTGGTGATGTCAAACTCTTCAATCTAGAAATTGTTTAAAGAATGATAATTATGTATTTTGTAGTTGTAGTGCATTTGTTATAAAATATAAATGATAGAAAATGTTAATAGAAAATTTGGATGGTACAAATTTATTCTATGTAATTGAAGAATTGAGATTCATTATTCATTTTCCTAAGCAATATTGAACTGTCATCGTCGTTATCATGAATAATCAGAAAAGTAGTCAAAAAGTTGTGCAATGATAAAGATAATGACAAAACATTGTGTAGTGAGCTAGTTAAGTAACGTCGTTGTCAAAATGTTTTAGTAATTTTATTATAACATTTATTACATTGGCTTAGATTGTAGTTTGTTTAAGGTTGTGGGTTATGTTTATATAAATTATATATTAGACAAAAATTAGGTAATTGATGAGTTGAAATATAGTAGATGGTGTGTTAAAAAAATTATTGTTGATGAGTTGAAATATAGTGGATGGTGTGCTAAACAAAAAAATTATTGCATGTAGGGGATATTTTTACACAAATGTCTACTTCCAATGAATTCATGCCCATGTATAAGATGATTCTGATGATCATTTCACAAAACAATCAACTACTGATGATGATGTTGAGGCTACAATCTATTTGTTCTCCCATGCATATCTTCTTTGTTGATCAAGATTAATTGGATTGGTGAATACCAAATTTTTGCATAACTTAATCAGTTTGGTAAAACTTCACAAAAAATACATCAATATTTATCAATTAGGGTAATATATCCCTATGATAAAGAATTCACAAAAACTATAAAATTAAAATAAGAACATTATAAAAAAATAAAATATCTATATAAATAATGAAAAAACTAAAAATAATTACCTCCTTTAATTTTAATTTTAGTTCTATAGTATATGAACTTAATAACATATTATTATAATAAGTTTAATCTTTTCCCTAATGACCATCTATTTCAAAAAAAAAAAGTCAAATATTAAAATATAATTTATTATCATAATATTTAATAATTAAAAATTAAAAAATAATATTTCTCAATATTATATAAAAGTTAAATTTAAAAATATTTTTCTTTAATTTATTAAATATTCTTTAGAATAAAACTCTATAAAACTAAATTTAAATTCAAAAAACATCTTATTTTTTATAATCAAATTCTTTATATTATTATTATTATTATTATTATTTACTAATTTTAATTTATACATAAATTTTTACATATAATTAATTAATTTAATATAATAATTATATCATTTACATAATTTTTTTATCTATTATTATTACTAATTAAGAATATTTCAATGATTTTTAAAACAATTTTTTTTAAATTAATTGAAAAATTCGACAAATTTTTATTAAAAAATTACAAAAAAATATGAATATTAAAAGAAAAATAATTATAAAAAAAATTAAAAAAAAATGTAAACTTATAATTTTAGACACAAATATTCATTTGAACAAAATAATTTCTGATTATAAAAATATATAATTAAAAAAATTGCACTAAAAATAAATTTAAATTTTAGAAAAAAATAATATAAAAATTATAATTACTAATAAAAACTTAAAAATATATTTAAATTTTAAAAAAAATAAAATAATACAAAAAATTTATAAAAACATATTTAATAAAATATCAGAAAAGAAGATAATAAAATTTTGACATACCATCTCAAATTAACTTTAAATAATAATAATAATAATAATAATAATAATAATAATTTAATTACTTATTTAAATGTTATATTTATATAAATTTGATCGTTTCATTTTTATATTTAAAAATATATATTTATACTTTATATATATTATTTTAATCTAACCGTTACTGACAGCAAAGCATTTATTTATTTTGGTAATGCCCTAAAAACAAAGCATGAAGGAATGCATCTATGAAGAAAGAATTGAAAATGGATTTGCAAAGACTACTACTAGTTCTTGTGGTTTTGATTGACCAAAAGACTAGCTCATTACTCTATAAATAAACCTCCCTACATCTTCCTTTCACATTCACTTCTTCCATTTCATTTGATTTTCCCACCTTTCTTCTTCTACTTCTCATTCATTTCACAAATTTCACTCCAACTTCTCTCAATACCACCTCTTCAAACTCAATTCTCTTTTCACTCCATCTCCAACTACCTTCATTTCCATTGCTCCAACACTATCAATCACCACCACCACCCCTCTGCAAGTTCTATAAATCGAACTAGGTTTTCGTCCTTTTCCTTTAACTCTTTCATTTCTTTATATTCGTTTCCCAAACGAGGCCTTTATTCAATTGCAGCCAGTAAAAAATTCAAACCCCATGGCACCCGAACAATGCCGCGCACGGAAACCCTAATTGCGGCCCCGACCAACCATGACCGACGGCGGAGGAAGAGCGGCGCCGGACGACTTCGGCCGAGCCGCGGCGCGCCTCGCGGTGGCGCAGCTCTGCGATGCC
Source organism: Macrotyloma uniflorum (assembly GCA_016859785.1). Lineage (NCBI taxonomy): Eukaryota > Viridiplantae > Streptophyta > Magnoliopsida > Fabales > Fabaceae > Macrotyloma > Macrotyloma uniflorum. The sequence goes on along the minus strand of BDMB01000012.1, from coordinate 5,539,593 downwards.
GTGGGCTTCCACGGCGCCACCGCCTCTGCGCTGGACGCCTTCGCCGATATCGCAATCCGCTACCTCCTCGACTTAGGCAGAACCGCGGAGTCCCACGCGAACCATGCCGGCCGATCGCAATGCAACGTCTTCGACGCGATTCGTGGCTTCGAGGACCTGGAAGCGCCGCGAGCCTTCTCCGGGTCGGGCGGAGTCAGAGAGATCGTGAGCTTTGTGGAGTCGGCTGACGAGGTTCCGTTCGCTCAACCCGTTCCTCGGTTTCCGGTCGTTCAAGAACGACGTCGCATTCCCAGTTTCGATCAGATGGGGGAGACTCCACCGTCGAAACATATTCCCGCGTGGTTACCGGCTTTGCCCGATGCCCATACGTATATCCACACTCCAGTGTGGGATGAGAGGGTTTCTGATCCTCGTGAAGATAAAATTGAACAAGCTAGGCAGCGTAGGAAGGCTGAGAGGTCGTTGTTGAGTTTACAGAAACGGTTGTTGTTGCGTAATGGGTCAATGGAAACAAAAGCAAGAACATCAGCTTCACCAGATAGTACTGTTTTGGAACCTCAAGGTGTTGGTGATGATGATAAGGATGCTGATAAAGATGTTGCTCCGGTTGTTAAGGTTTCAGTTTTGGATGAGGGTAGTGGTGGTGATGGAAACCGTGTTTCCGTGTTGGAGGCGTTTGCTCCGGCGATTGAGATGCTTGGGAGTGGAGGGTTGGGTGTTGATGAGGATGATGGGTTCGGGGAGAGAGACAGAAGTGAGCTTCCTGCTGTGAGACCCACTGTGCATTTTAAGTTTAGGACTGGGAAGAAGCTCATCGGGGAGTCGTTAGATATGAGAAATCGGAATAAGGATGCGTCGCGGACGGTGTCATTGGCTGGGAGAGAAGATGAGAGGGATGATAAGAAAAGGAGGGCTGAGTATATTCTCAAACAGTCTATGGAGAACCCGCAGGAACTCACTTTGTTGTAGATTGATTAGTGTATTTATTGACTTGGGCGTGGTTGATCTGCATTGAAGAGGGCTGAGGGGTGGATCGGAAATTAAGGGCTTGCGATGCTTTGGTGAGGACTTTGTGACTTACCTGTAGAATCATTCTTAACATGTTTTTAGAGCAGTTGAATTTGTTTCTTTTCTTGCTAGTGTAGCTCTAATTTGTGTATGCATTTTTTTAACATAAAGCTCTTCTGTCCACGTCTCATACCGTACTTTACACACCAAATTCAATTGAATCAATATACTGAATTTTCTATGCGGTGATAGTAATGTAAAGGTGTGATAATAGCTTTTTTTTTGAGATACCACTCAGTTTTGTAACCATGATAATCAAAATTGCGAGTTCACTCATAAACTCAGGTGCATCTTTTTTATAACAAAAACACCTACCTTGTCGTGTTGGGTCGCAAAAATAGAAGAAAAATTAGGGATCTTGAATTGCTGCTTCTGTTTCGTTCTTCCTCCAATTGCAGCTACTAACCATTACTATTCTCCCCTTCGTTCTTCCTCATCTCAACATTGCTATTTCTCGTCATGGTTTCTCTTCACAACAGCTGGTGTTCTTTGTTATTGTGGTTATTCTTCTTCTTTTTTGTCTGATTAGTGTTCGTGGTTTCAAGTTTACACTTCTGTCGAAGACTCAATTTCAAGTTCACTGAACATAATTGACCCCCTCTGCTCTCCGCACTTTTTTGCAACTTCAAAATTTTCAGCTTTCTATTAAAGTTACATACTTCCTATTCTATCATATGATTCATATCTGTTCTATTTTTTCACTACCCCAAATTGACGTCTACGTTTTTCACTGCCCCCAATTTGCTGATACTAATGATTTTTTTTTTATGAAATTGAAATTTTTATTCATGCTAACTCCTATATTGTCTTATATTAATATTTCATCACCATTTAATTTATATTATGTCTGGGAGTGGGACAGGATCAAAATCAATTAATGACAATGAAACTGCCTCCTCAGTTGCTAAAACTAGAAGTAAAAATGTTATGATTTACTGTTTTGCATTATTATGAAATTAAAATGTTGAATTATTATGTCATGTATTGGTGTGTTAATTTTTTATCTGAATTAAACTCTTGCAAATTCACAAGTTGAGTTTACTGTTCCTCACTGGTTTCTTTGATCTGTGGTGATTATATCGTTGGTAATGCATTCATTGCAAAGGAATACAAAGAAGGATGCCTTTTTATTCCTGAGTTTTAATTTTAAATTGCTAGGAAAATAAGGAATTTTCTGGAATTTTTTTATGTTTTGGCTACTTCAAGTCTTCAATGGTTACTTCTTTAGTACAGAAAAATATAATAGCAATATTAGAATTGCAGCAGATATGTGTCTGGGAATGGTATACTATGGGTGCCTGATATTTTCCTGTTAATTGTTTCTTCCTGTTGGTGGATCGGTGTTTGTTTTGTTTCCCGAGAAAAGTAACATTTGTAAACATGAACTAAAGTTATTAAGTTTTCCCCTTTATCCTTTGGATGATTTCAGCATTACATGCATTGACCCAGATTCTACTTCTTCTAGTGATAATTATTACTAGTTCTGTCCAATCATTTCTGCTGATAATCTGCAATGTTTTCATTGCTTCTTGTGGCTGAATAGTTGTTACTTTCATCTTTGTGTGTCGGCTCCATGCCTAGGAAAGTAATTACAGGCAAGGGCCACAATGGCTAACACGTGTACTATAGGATGCTTGCTTTAGATTTTGTTTTATAACCTCCTGCAAACGAGGTACTTGGCTGTACTCCACTTCTTCTCACTAGATAATTTAAGTTCTACTTGAGTTATGGTACAGCCAACTACGTATGCTCAAACTAAACATTTTCTGAATTGGATTATTCTAATTATAATATAATATGATGCTACAAAACAAGTGGAGTTAATGCAACTTTTTCACTCGATTTTCAAAGTACTGAATTAACTGATGCTTGTTTTAATTTATTGTTTTTGTGCCATGTTGCTTATTTATTGAGCCATTATGCAAAGGCACCTCATCTTATCTTGCAATGCATTTGCAATAGGTCTTATACAGCACATTGATTGTTTTTGTTGGTATCTTCATACAAAGCATGGTAAAGAAAATTGGTCATGAGCTTTATTAATCATGTTATGTATCAGTCCTTGCTAATAAAAGCTTTCTTTTTCTTTTCTCCTTTCAGCATTTAACTAATAGCGGACTACTTATTAAAAGGGTTTCGTCTATCTCAGGATAGATAAGTAAAAGGTAAAGGGGAATCAATGCAAATGTGATTAATAACGGAATAACTAATTGTTCAGGGATGGATAATTGCCTAATAAAATAAGTAGTGTAACTAAGAAGAGCAAGACACAGGGAGATCTAGAGTTGTACTACGTGAGGTAGTCCTAAATATATTTTAGAAGTGAAATTTTCTTGCTCTAGTCACATTAGCCAGGGTAGCAGTATAGGTTTTCTTCATCTCTTTTATGAATTTTGATGGAAACTAAGTTTTGGGCAGTTATTTATAACAAGCAAGATGGATAATTGAGTTGGAATTTTAGAGAAAACTGTCAGCAAACAAGGAATAAAGTTGGTTGACTTGAACACTAATTTGGATACATCAAGGGATTATTAGAGCAAAGAAATAACAAGAAAGTTTCCTTTGCCAAGGGGGACAATTTAGTAAACATGAGCGAGTCTTCATCTGAAGAGGAAGAGGAAGGTGGACAATTTGAAGGAGGTGAAGATCCTTTGGGATGGCTGGCTGGCCAGGTCTGAGAAATTTTTTGAGGTACAACATGTTAAAACCTCTGAAAAATTACACTTGGCCTTATTATCATGGAGAGTAATGCATCGCATTGGTTTCAATATTGGTACTAGAAAGCCAAGAGTCCATCTTGGAGGGTGTTTTCAAAAGCCTTGATGAGGAGGTTTGGAGGAAAAGATAGAGGACCAATTTACAAGAGATTGACATCTTTGAGACAAACCATAGGATTAGAGGAATATGTTCAAGAATTTGAGCTCTTGGTTTCACAAGCCAAACCCAATAGGGAAGACCAATTGTTCGGGTATTACTTGGTTGGACTACCCCAAGATATCCAAAGTTTTATGTCAATGGAGGTAGCTTGTGATATTGAAGAAGCCATGATTCAAGTGAAGAAATTTGGGAATGCCCAAGGGAGAAGTGTAAGTTTGGGTTTTAAATTTAGCGGAAGTGAAGGAATCATACCCCAAGAAGAGACTAATGAGGGTGTAAACAGTTTCAAGGTATCAAATGATGGGTCTCAATTTTCAAGGGTTAAAGTCTTCTCTGACTAAACCAAGTTTTACAGGTTCTCAGGGTAGGGAAACTGATACTATTCCCTATGATGAGTTTTCAAAAGAAGAGATGAAGAAAGGTGCTTTCGTTGTGTAATGGCCTTTAGGCTAGGACATTGTTGTCATGAAGTGGGTGATGATCTTTATTGAGGGTGAACAAATTAATGAAGAGGGGAAGATAGCAAGAACAAAAGAGGTAAGGTAAAAAGAGAAGAAATTCTTGAGATGGATGGTGTTCAATAGGGAGATTAACCCAACCTCAAACCAAGTTGAAAGGTGAAGTATTGGGGAAGTAAGTGTTGATTTTGATTGACAGTAGTGTCAACCACGATTTTATATCAAACAATTCGGTGTAGAAATTGGGGCTTGAGATGGAATCAATAAAGCCATATTACAGGGGTTTAGGGGATGGGAATCATTAATCTACTCAAGGGTGTTGGAACAACCTAAGGGTACAACTGAGGGTGTATAGGATGGAACGTGATTTCTTTTTGTTTGACTTGGATGGCATGGATGTGATATTGGGTGTAGCTTGGTTGGTGACTTTGGCGGACATTAAAGCAAATTGGAAAACTCTAAATATATCTTTTGTACATCAAGGTCAACATATGGTTATTCAAGAGGATCCATGTTTGTCCGAACTAGTGATTTCTTCAAGGGCCCTAATGAAATTAAATAAGGAAGTAGACATGATGTCTATGCTATGGGTGATTGAGAAAAAATTGATTGTAGCAGAGGAGTTATCAGGTGACTAGGTAAATCAATTACAAAAGGTTTTAATAGAATTTGTCAAAGTTTTTAACCAATGGGGTTGCCATCACCTAGAGTAGTTAATCATCATATTCCAATTAAGGCTAGGTCAGATGCTTTAAAATGTGAGGCTTTATAAATATTTCTCATTTTTAGAAAAATGAAATAGAGACACAAGTAGTAGAAATGTTGGTAGTTGGAATAGTTAGATCAAATAATAGTCCTTATTCTAGTCCTGTCATCTTAGTAGAAAAGAAGGATGGGAGTTGGAGGTTTTGTTTTGATTATCGGGTTCTAAACAAGATCATAATTCTAGACAAATTATGGATTCCTGTCATAGAAGAACTTTTGGATGAGTTGCACAATGCCACACACTTCTCCAAAATAGACATAAGGGTTGGATATCCCTAAATCAAAATGCATGAGTTAGAAATCCCCAAAATAGCTTTTAGAACCCATCAAGGGCATTATGAATCTTTACTATTGGCATTTGATCTAACAATTGTTCCAACAACCTTCCAATGTGCTATGGACGCTATGCTTAAATCTTTTCTTTAGAGGTATGTGTTACTCTTCTTCAATGACATTTTGGTCTATAGTAAATCTTGGGAAGAACACTTGGGACGTTTGCAACAAGTTTTAGTTAGGTTGCTAGAACATTCTTTCTTTGCCAATCAAAAGAAGTGCAGTTTTGATAAGACCAAGGTAGGATATTTAGGGCATATTATATCTAAAGATGGAGTTTCTACGGATACCCAAAAGATTGACGCAATTTTGTAGTGGCAATTATAGAAGATTCTCAAAGCTTTGTGAGGGTTCTTGGGACTCACTAGGTATTATAGGAGATTTATTTGTAATTATGGTGATAAAGCTCATCCTTTAACTGATTTGTTGAAGAAAGGGAATTTTAAGTGGAAAGAAACCGGCTTTCAAACAGTTGCAGCAAGTCATAATTGCTGCCTCTATATGCCAAATTTTTCAAAACCTTTTTCCACAAAATGTGATGATTTGTGAAAGGAAAAGGAGTACGGAATGTTCTCACAAAAGAAAAAAGGCCTATTGTTTTTCTTATCAAGGCTTTAGTAGATTTGCAATATCTAAATCTTTTTAAGGAATTGATGGTCCTTGTTAGTGGTTAGTGATTTTATATCGACTATAGATATAATAAAATTATAATATATAAGTGAGATATAAACTTCATGTTTCAAGCCGATTTATAAGATTTAGTTAGACACTTATTTTAATTTTTAATATGGTATTAGAGCTTTGTGAGGTTTGTTAGGCCTTTTGTTCCATTTATCATCGGACTATTATCGAACCACTCTCAAATATCTAGTTCCATACTTGAGATATATGTTTCTCGGCATGAGGAGGTATGTTTTAATGATCTCATATCAACTACAAATATGACCAAATTATAATATATAAATGAGGTGTAAACCTCATCTTACAAGTTGATTTATAAGGTTGATGTCTACTCAACCTTATCTAACTAATACACCATTTCATGTTGAGGAATAGATATCTCGAGCATGGGACTTTATATTTGAGGGTGGTTCAATAATAGCTCGATTGCTAGTGACACAGTAGGTCCAACAAACCTCACTAGAATAAGTTCAAATACCATATTAGAAATTGGAAGAGGTGTCTAACTCAATCTTATAAATCGGTTTATAAAATTAAATTTACACCTCATTTATATATTATAATTTGATTATATCTTTAGTCAATGTGAGATCTCTAATATTAGTCATTCAACATTGGAGACCTTATCTACTTGGACAGAGGTTCACTTTGTTTACTGATAGAAAAAAGTCTAAGATACCTTTTGGAGCAGAGAATTTTAACGCAGAATCAACAAAACTGGCTGGCTAAGTTATTGGGATTTAAGTTTGATATAGTTTACAAAGATAGGGCCTCAAATAGAGTGGCAGATGTTTTGTCTAGAAGGGATGAAGACAGAGCTATAAGGCATCCAGAACCCTTTCGGCCAGATGTTATAGAAATTGATGAAGTAAGGAGGGATGCAGTTTTGACTAAAATTTTGAAGGTCCTACTAGCTGACCTAGATTTACATCTCGAATATATACCTAGGAACATGGCCATTATACTAAGGGGAGGTTAGTCCTATAGGCCGTATCAGTTTGGATTCCAAAATTATTACAAGAGTTTTGCACTTCACTATGAAGGTACACTCAGGCATTTACAACAACTTATAGAATGGCTCAGTCACTTTTTCGGTTAGGTATAAAGGGAACAATAACCCAATTGCTAGCAGCCTGTGATGTATGTTAAAGGAACTAATATCAGGCCTCTTCTCTAGCTGGGCCACTTCAGCCATTGCCCATTCCAAATGCCATTTGGGAGGATATAAGCATGGCTTTTTTATGGGGGCTTCCAAGATCGAAAGGATTTGATGTGGTTCTAGTTGTGCTGAACAGGTTACGCGAATATGGGCATTTATCCTGATTAAGCACCCATAGGTTTATTGCTGAGGTTTTTATTAAAGAAATCATACGACTACATGGGGTGCCTGTTTTCATTTTCAGTGATAGAGACCCCACTTTCATGAGTCATTTGTGGAAGGAACTTTTGATATTGCTAGGTACTACTTTAAATATGAGTACAACCTATTACCCTGAATCTGGTGAACAGAGGTTTCATATAGAACTTTGGAGACCTATCTTAGGTGCTTCAGTTCAGAACAATCGATGTGTTGGGAAGATTTTATTCTGTGGGCAGAATACTGGTACAATTCCAGCTGTCAAAGCAATTGCAATGCACACCCCATTTAAATGGGAGACCTCCACCATCTTTGGCTAAGTTTGTACCCAAGGAAACTTTGGTGGAAGTTGTGCCTCAGGATTTAATGGATAGAGATGATGCATTGAAGTAATTGAAATTTCACCTGCAAAAGGTGCAAAATCATATGGTTCACTATGCAAATAAGCATAGGAAAATTTCTGATTCAGCCAAGAGATTGGATTTACTTAAAGATTAGTCCTCATAGGCAAACTCCTATGCCTATTAAACTTCATCCTAAACTATCAGCCAGGTATTATAGACCCTTATTTGGTTTTACAGCATGTTGGAGCAGTTGCTTTCAAATTACGACTTCCACAACAGGCACGCATAGAGTGTTGCATATCTCTCAACATAAAAAGGCAGTAGGGTATCGCCCAATTGAAACGGATGTTCCAGCAGAGTTGAAAGGAACATAAGACAATTATCAACCTTTGCAGATTTTGAGTGAATCAATTTGGTACCGAGACTCATCAGGTGTTGGTGCAGTGCAATGGCAATGCAAACATCCAGAAGAGGCCACTTGGGAGGATAGATCCTCCGTTAGCTATCAATGCAAACATCCAAAATAATTTCATGGAGTATAATAAACTTCTAGGTTTATAATAGAAAGAGAAAAAGGGTCAAATTGTAATTTTCGTGTGGAAAACTGAGTTAATTAATTGAGTTTGTTTTTAGTTGTTCAATAGGCTATAAATGAGTCCTTTTTTTGTTTTGGGAAGCATTTTTCAATGTTTTAACTGGATTTTTCCTGTGTGAAAAGGAGAGTGTTCCTTTTGGGGTTATACTTGTGTGTATCCCTTTGATTTTGTATGAGTTTGATTCTTAAATCAGTAAAGAGGAAATTTAGATAGATATCATTATTGTAAGTGCGAGATAATTCTTGGTTAGGATTTTGTTTTTTTCTTGAATAGAGTCCTAACATGAAAAAGTTATTTTCTACACATAACTGCCATCCTTCAATATCTAATATAAAACTTACTGCAACAAGTTATTTTGTACACATAATCCTAGAGTTTGTAATACAGAACTGTTTTCTAAAGCTGTTATTTTCTACCTCAACTGTCCCAAGAGTTTCCATCAACTTCTTGCCCTAACCCCAGAAGGATCTAACAACTGGTGTTAGAGCTATATTTCAGTATTCATTGTAGTACTGCCTGTTTGAATAATGCAGACTAGAGTTGGCTTAGGAACAGTCTTCCCCTACAGTAACAATGGATGCAGGAAATCCATGCAATCTGACTCTGTTATAAAAACTCGTGCAACCTCTTTACTTGTAAAAGGGTGAGATAATATGAAATGCACATACTTGGTTAATCAATCCACGACCACTTGTGTGCTATTCCTGCCCGGAGAGTAAGTCCTGTAATAAAAGTCTATAGAAATGTCACTCCAGATTTGGGAGAGGCTGCGAAAGGCTAGTTGATGCCGAGGTTTGGTATATATTTCTTTGGCGCATACGACATTATTTTATAAACCTCAATGTATTGTATCACACTCTTCCAATGGAAAATTGCTGCAACTTTTTTGAAAATATCCTAGAAGAATTTTGTAGCATTAAGATATCCTAGAAGAATTTCTAGGAAGCACTAGCTTGCCATGATAAAACAGTTTTCCTTAACTCGATACCTTTTATTGAAATGGCTTTTAAGGTGTTTTATCATATATAACAATTTCTAATCTCATGACCTGGGAAAACACGTGGTAGGAAAAAATGACAAAATCTGATTAAATAACTGTAAAAAATATTTATACTTTTAATGTATATTCCATCTACTCTATAATTTGTTGTGTAGCCCAAAGGAGACAGTGAAGCAGAAAAATTGCAGCCTGTAATGGTTGAACAAACCAAAGCTAGAAAACGTTGGCTGAATGAAAGCCAATCACGAGAAACCTTTGGTTTTTTGTAAACAGGAGGCTTGTAACAGCTTCTAGGGAGGCTCTGACGTTTTAAATTTAAACCATGTTTTGAAGAACGATGTATCATTTGGATGAGTAGAGATTGTATATTGGAAGAGATGCAGCATTTTGAGCGCTCATATAAAAATTCTTCTAATTATGCCGCCTTCTTCCGCTCATCAGTGGTTTTATTCTGCTTCCTAAATCTTATGGTTTATACAGCATACAAAATTTACTCACCTTTCAGTTCAGTCCTTTTTTTGTCTACCTGATTTTATTGTATCGTGATCTAGAGTTTAACAGGACGTATTGTTGACGAAAGGGTTGTGATACAATCATAGAGTAATTTTATAAACTTACAAATCAAAACTAACAAATATAGATTATTGATTCATATGAAAAGAATTATTGATTTAGAAAAAAAAAATTATTAGACTAATATATTTATTTTTAATTAAGAGTAATTTACACATTTTTGTAAAAGTTACAGCTTTTGGTTGTCTGACAACTTACTTTGCAATGTGTCAAATTAAAATTACTATACACTTAGTTTTTTTTGCTATAAAGTATATGATAAGTAACAGGCATTACAAATTTATGATTTAGAAATTTTTTAGGGAAACATTTTTCTAGAAAGAATTTCAGAATTTATGGATTTATGGATTTGTTTTCACTTTTTTTTTTTTAAAGATATAATGAAAGAAATTTTATGGAGAGAAAATTATGAAAGAGAATATAATTGAATGCCCACTAGGTCGCCAGGAACTTAAAATATCCTATGTGCTGGTGTCTTAGAGACAGTGACATTAGCTGTGAAAAATTAATTCACTTACCGTTATTTATAAATCGATTCTGTTGAAATATGGGTGTAAATATTGTACAATAAATTTGTTTGTAAAAAATTCCTAAAATTAAGAGATTTTGATTAGGAGTTTATTTAGAAGATTTTGTCCTGATTTAGAGTCTTTATTTCAGGAGATTTATTTCGTTTTATTAGGATTTAAGTTTTCCCTTTAAATACTCATGTATTATTTCTTTTTCAGATCAAGAAAAGTAATTCCATAATTATTAATTATTATTGTTTATTGTCTACACTTTTTCCTGAAGTCCTGGTCTCTGTTTTATCATCTGTGGCCTTCATTGCCATTTTATCTCATTTGTGGCCTTCATTGCCATTTTATCTTCAAGACGTTGTAGCCTTAATTGCTACAATTTTATCATAACAGCCTTTATTGTTGTTTTTTCTCCTTGTAAAATCACCCATTAGACAGCTGGTTACTGAATTACATCTCCATGATGTTTGATCCAAATGCAATTGGGGAATTCTATGGCGTTAGAGTTTCATACAGATTAAATGAGAAACCCTCTGAATCATGTTCTCTGGCTTTCTCAAGTAATGTTTCTTGTATGAGTGACTCAGATAATTGTAACTCTTGGATTGTGGATTCGGGAGCTACAGATCATATGACATATTCATCTCAACGTTTTCATTCTTATACTCCATCTTCAAGTAATAGGAAAATTGTTGTTGCCAATGGCTCTGTAGTCACAGTTGCAGGATATGGAGATATCTATTTATCCGCCAAATTTATTCTTAAAAATGTTCTACATGTCCCAAAACTTTCAACAAGTCTTATCTCCATAAAAAGACTAACGAATGACCTCAATTGCC